>JAGPOW010002799.1:410399-423045 GCA_030014935.1 Caiman crocodilus
TTTTTTTTACTGTTCCTTTTTTGGTGTGTAAACTTTACAACTAAACACAGTAGGATTTCCAAGCAGAATAAGCAATGCATGTTCAGTTGTACATACAAATCAGCACACAATTTATTTTTCAATTATAGAAGCTTAATCTCACACAGTAATCAAGAACACAACTATTTAAAAAGCATTTTTCAACAGATCTGGCTCAGCTGTACCCATTCTACCAAAAACTAGGTTTAAAGTAATTGGATGTGTTTAATACACTTAAGTTGCCAACACCTTAATACTCATGTGCCTTGGACATCTTCCAGGATTAGGCCTGAAAAATAATTTGCATTGCTTTCTGTGAAACCTGTTTGAGAAACACAGCAAACATTTCATAAAACAAAACCCCCTAAAACCCTTTAAACCCTAAGCCCTTTAAACAAACTGCCAGCTGAGACAAGTAAATATAACTTATATTTTTATCAAAGTATTAGTTTCTTTTTATCTTCTACACCTGTAAGTTAGAAGTTACAGGTTGAAATAAAAAATATTTACATACAAATAACTGAAATAAAAGATAAGGATCAGAAAACAATAAGAAATTAAAACATACTGGTTATATATATGTTGCTAACCTTGGTAAGCTAATGGGAAGGATTCCATTTCACCCACATTTGAATTGTAATAAAATATTGCTGCTGTTACAAAATTCATTTTTTTTTTTTTAGTTCAGGAAACTCAAGTCACTTGTCAGGTAAAAATGTGCATGTTGTTTTATTGTAGATATATTCTTGAATGTAATGATATTTCCAGTTGCGCCAGCAAGAATTTAGGTTATGTTTCTTGTTTCCTTTTTTGTATTTTGTCACCATCTTGTAAATAAAATCTTTCAAGTCTTTAAGTTGTGAAAGCCTGGTAGAAAAGTTTAAAATTTTTGACCTTTCATGTAGCTTTTATTTATTTATTTTTTCTTTTTTAAAAATCAGTATAAAAAATTCCCCTCTGAAATTCAGACAGTCCATAAAAAGTTTTGCCTCCTTTGCTTATACACTCTTATGGCAGTAAAGATCTTTCAAAGTTTTTAGCTCTTCAATTAGAGTTTTGTTTTGATTTTCCAGAACAGCAACTCTGTTTTCCAAGCATTTAACATATTCTTTCTTCTTCCTGCGGCATTCTCGAGCAGCTTCTCTAAAATCAAAGGCAGAAGTTGTCAATTATTTTACATTAAATGTAATTTGCTTTGAGTACCTATTCCACTGGAAGCTACCACACCTGTAAGCAGGCACCAAATCTAATATTTCATAGTTAAATAAAGATATTGTGATTGGCTTGAAAGGAAAAAACGTTCTTAGCCTTATCCCCAACTTCAGTGGGACAACATTTGTAACATGTTTTGGTCACAATTCCTCATTTTCAGAAATGAGGATAAAGAATAATGCATACAAATTTGCTTAAGTGGGATTCAGAAGTCTGAACATATAAAAAGCGAGTACTTATATTACAGCTTTCACTAAACAGGTAGTAAATATAAAATCCACGTAATTAAAAAAAAATCTCTATATACATATGTAAACTACATGAACACTAAAGTACAAAAAGTACTTCTAAGTAACATAAACAAACTGAAGAGGGGAAACATTTTTCCCTCATTGCTTAGCACTCTTAGAGGTCAGTCAACTATAACAGGTAAAAATAATTCACAGGCAGAGGTGTGATGTTCAAGCTGACTTTATGCCCTCAGTGCACCTGATACCTGAAGTTATGGTTCAACAGAGCTGTTAAGAATTCACTTTCAGTGAGGCAAGGCAATTGCAAAGCAGTACAAGGGAACTTACACACCTGTTCTTCATCAGTCTTATCTCTCGTTTCAACTGTGGATCATCTGTTTTGGTTGTCTGAGATGTCAGGGTGACAGGAGAGGTCATCACTACAGTCTGAGGGAGGGATGTGGTTGTTGGTGTAGTGCGGATCTGGTATGTCTGCATATCTCCTGATGCAGCTGTTAGAACAGTAGAGTAAGACATTAGGTTGTAGAAGGCTTAGAAAACTACACGTGGATTGGGGGGCAGTATGTCTAAGCCCTTTGTAGAACGCATACTCACTCTGCACTACCACCTGGTTGCTGGGTACTAGTATCTGCTGACCATCCGACGTCTGTGCATACTGTAGTATCGTTGTCCCCGGCTGAGTACTGCTGGCATTTGTCATTGTTAATGTCTGCAGACCTTGTACACCATCTGTACCTGGACTGGCCAGCTGTAATGCTCCATTGGTGGCAATAGCAACTTCAGTGAGAGGAGAATATGGTAGATACACAAAATACATTTTTCTTCTGTATCTCTAAGATATGAATACAATGAATCTACAATAAAAATATCCATTTACAATAGAACAGACTATCTTAAGCAATTACCCTCAGGATCTGAAAGCTAATTTTGTGCCAACTTTAAAAGACTTTTTTTTTTTGACAGATACTGTTGGACTCATACTATGTAATTATTTAAAAAAAACCCAAAACACAAGTGTAATATGATGTTAACATCTTTTGCACTCTTAAAACTGGTAACTTTAAATAGTCTGGTTTACTTTTCACAGTCATGTGGCTTGTTTGCTGTTTGTGTTTCATAGAGCACGAAGATTAAAGAACAGACCCATCAACTTTTAGCTGCTTTTACTGGTAAGCTTGTATATAAGCACAGAGCTGCAGTGTTTGGGCTGCAAACATATATGGGTATGTAGTATTAAAAAACTTTGCATGTTCTTCCCAACTGACAAAGATTTCTATGTTGGCCTGGTTTTTCCAAATCTATATTGGGCTCGAATTTCCAACCAAACGTAGTGCTTTTAAGACAGCTTTCACTGCAAATGCATACCCTAAACTAGCTGTGCCCAACTGTACACTATTGCTGGGACAAGAGCCCCAAAAGCTATAGCTAATTTGTATACATTTATATCTAGTAGCTTGTACCCTGTGAAAATTCACCTTAGTAGAGGCAGAGCTTCCTTCTCTCCTCTCCAGTCCTGTCCTCCCTCTGCTACAATCCAAACTCCCTGTTGACTAATTAAATTGTGACATCAGTGGTGAGTGACAACGTGGTTAGCAAGAGAGGTTGATGGTGGAAACAACAAATGTGACTATTATATGTAGACATTTTTATTATAAAAAAAAATAAATGCAAAAAACTTACATTTTCATTTAACCCCTAAAAGATAAAAGACACAGGGCCTGATTTTCAAAAACTGAGTACCTGGCAAAATTTTCTGCTATTTTCAATGGGAACTGTCAAGTGCCAAATATACTTGAAGAATCAGGCTGATTTATTTAGATGCTTATCATGGGAGCTGAGCTCTTCTGAAAATCCATTCCCAACGCTGGTAACTGAGCACAGATATTTTTACTATTTCTTCCCTTGTTCCTAATTTTTAACATGGGTATCAAAACAAAAAGGTTGTGGTATAATACTAACCCAAACTAGCGGTTGACAAGTAAATATTTTCAAAGCTTAGGGTACCGTGACAGAAAGTTCATGCTTCCTGTAGAGTAGAAGTACTGAGTCTGGAAATTGTTCAGTGAAAGGCCAATCAACATAGAAGTAGAGGTACATTCTGTCACTGTTAGCCAGGAATAGTTGCCAAGTAAAGCAAGATTCTTCACTTTAACTTTCATATGCTAGCTAAGAGGTAGACAAGAGCAACAGGATCCTTGAAATGTCAGATCTGGAAAAAGAAACTTATGGACCAGGTCCAGAGCTACTGGAAAAGCAACAGCAGAAATGGGGGACACCCCTTTTATTTTCCTGCTGGTGCCTAAGACCCACTGAAATTCACCACATTCTGCTAAAATGATGATGCAACTTTCACACCTTTGACATTTTGTGATTCTAAAGATGTAAATGGCCAAGTCTTTGCCCAAAGGGCAGATCCTGGGGTAGTGAGAGGAAAAGTAGGTCTCTTGCAGACTATCTGATCAAGACAGACAATGTAGATATATACTGCTTCCTAGAGGCATAGGAAATAGTCTGTTACACTGCTGTAAATAATGCTGAAGTAAGCCTACATAATGCACAAGGCAAGTATGTATACATGCAATCTCTTGTATGAGTACTGTTTTCTCTTCTTTTGTGATTCTTTATCTTGTTTTATTTAGACCAGCTGTGGTCTTAGATGGCTGCTTGGGGAAACATCTTGTGGATCATCCCAAATAGAATGACTTCAAGAAGGGAGGCATATCTGGAACAGCAGTACACTCAGGGTTGTCAGTCACAACAGGTCCGATTAAAGTGGTCATTTGCCAGAAGGTCCATCACTTGCATGGAAGACGAGAAAAAAATCACCTGAGCACCATTGTAGAGAACCAAGTCAAAGGGGATTCTACTTCCAGAGTGCATATGGAAGGCACCATAGCAAACAGTTATGAACAGTACTAAACAGTTCAGCAAATCATTTTAAAGGAGGTGATTAAGCAGAGATCAAAAGCTAGTTTGGCAGTTGAGACATTTAACTTGAGAGTCAAGAAATCAACGTGAAATTCCTGGCTCTTCCATCAACTTCCTCTATGATCTTGGACAAATTATTCCATCTCTCTTTGCCTCATTTCCTCATCTGTACAACGAATAACAGTCCTTCCTTTTTCTCAAACAAGTATCTTATGATCCAAATAGACAAGCTCTGATGCAGGGTTGGTCTGTCTGCACAAAGGAACAGCACCTAGCACAATGGGGTCTCTAGCCAGTACAATAATTGCAACTGAAACCTGAAATCCAGGGGTGTCAAAAATAAGGCCCATGGACTAGATCCCTATCATGTGGCCCACAGCGTGGTCTAGGGGTCTGAATGGATCCACACACAGCATGCAGTACATGCTGCACATGGAGTTACCTGGGGCACATGCTGCACATAGTGCTGGTGCCACATCTAGCACACGAGGGCAGCCTACAGGCCCGATCCAGCCAGCAGATCAGGCCTGTGCCATCTGTCTAGCCTGTAGGGCCTCATGGTTTGACACCCCAGCTATAATTCACTGTTAACCCTCACATTCAAATCCCCTTTTTGTTTCAACTTAGTCTCAAAAATATATTACACATGTACATACATACACACAATTATACTTTGAGGAAATTTAACAAGTGTGTGTCTATGAGGTTTATATATCATTTAACATACTGTACTGTCCAGTGCTGGTCTGATAGATGGGTGCAGGAACAGACATAGATGTAACAGTGGAGACACCAGGACTTTCTTCATCTCCCTTTCTATCCCGCGTGTCTTCAGAAGAAAGGTCTTTCAAGATTTTTCTATGGGAAAAAAAGTCATTAGCACTGATAGAAAACTCAAGTTTGCAAGCTGGTTGGAAATTTCTCTGAAGAGGAATGAAAAAAAACTTGCAGACAAGTACTTCTCTACTGCTGGCACTTCTATAAAATTGTGCTAAGTGCAGCTGTAATTGAATACAGATCAGCCAACACCACCTTTACTACAGACACATGCTGCACGCAGCTGATAAAGCACACTGTTAACATACACAAGAAAAATCCTGACCTATGACTGGCTGAAGTAATGTGACAAATCAGTAAATGTCTTGTTACCGCCTCAGACAAAAATTGATTGTATGTTGAGATGCACCATTTCTTCAAGTACAGCAAAATGACAATCAGCTGGATTACATTTGCAAATAGAGTTATACTTTATAAACTCTTTACATGGAATTTTCATATAAAAACTCCATTATAGATATGAATAACAAGTAGTAATCATTTATTAACTCTTTATAAATGAAAGGGTGACATGGTAATTTAATATACATTTTGAACCAAATACATATATGCTTATTAGTTGCAGCCAAATTCAGAGGAGCCTACCAGTTGCTTTGGATTAGCCAATCGCAAAGTATTCACAAGTCTTTATTTCCAACTAAATTAATGTAAACAGCTACTTTTCTGCATTTTTTTTCTTTCTTTTTCTTTTTTAAGATTCAGGTCTGAAATGAGAGGTTTCTGGGTATTTTAGCAAGAGATTCAGACTATACCTACAGATATAATGACTTCATATTTCAATTATCATCAAGCTTTGCTATCCTTCAAGGCAAACACTGGCTTTACATCTGTTAGTATCCACTCTTAGGTCAAGAAATCCTGATATTCAATAGATTTCCACTAAAAAAACCAGAGCTTTGTTTTTTAACAGATAGGCCCCTTTAATGAATATTTATAATATATTTTAATAACGTGTAGTGAAATGATGTGCTGTAAGCCCAATGCTTGGATGTTTTGAAGTGGCTCATCAACATTTTCCAGCCAGACTTGCTGAAATACAACACGTTCCTGCAGATGTCAGATTTTTCCCCGATTTGTTCTAGCAGTGCAGCTGCATCACTTCAGTAAAGACGGCACTGGAATTTCCATCACAAACATTTTCCAGTGATTTCAAACTTGCCTATTGGAACCTTTCCTGGTATAAAACCCAGTTCTGATTCTCACAACACAATGGGTTTGTGTGCACACTAATCTAATTAAAATTAGTTTCAATTTTTTGTTGCCAGAATAATGAGAAAAAACCAAGGTTCTTCAATTTTTCTTTTAAATGAATTCCTCTTTTTTGCTCTCTGAATACACAAACTCACCACAGAATTAAAATGCACCAACTAAATCTAACACCACACAAAGATTATATATTACTATATATACCAAAAAACCAGACAAGATGTAGAGACAGAGCCCCGTTCACACTCACTGGGCTATATACACAATTCAGCAATGTACTTAACCACATATATAAAAACTTTAACCTCGTTTTTGGTGCAAGTCAATACAACTCCCCAGAAGACAATGAATTTTCATGCTTTGCCAACAGTGAATTTATCTTGGACTATTAGAAATAATCATTTTTGCCATCTGCTTTCATTTAAAATTCTGCATTATCGGGAAAAAATAAGAACCAAACTATTTGAATGTAAATATTTTTATAAAGCACTCACCGGTAAGATGGGCGACGGGCTAGGATGCCCCGGGCTTTCTGTGAAGAGCCTATGCTATCTGATGAGTCCTGAGAATCCTCACTCTCTGACAAAGAAGTTACCTAAAAAAACCGCATCCCATACATTATTGTGATGTATGCTACAAGAGAAATAGCCAAGACAGCTTAAATCATTTAATTTTACAAAACCAAAATTATCCACCAAAAAGCACCAGTAAAATGGCAAATATACAAGTGCCTATTTTCTGTCTCACATCATGTATAGAGCAAGTGTGCTGAGTGGCCTATGGTATGTAGTCCAGTTCAAAGTAAGGTGATTTACATGCGATAGACTAATCTTCAATACCTGCCTAGTTATGCATTTTTTACATAATTTGAAAAAAACTTACACATTACAAAAATATTACATTCCTTGACTGCAGCATTTCATTTCTATATATTTTGTGTCAGTTTATAACAAATCTGAATAATAAAGACATAAGCAACCCCCAAAAACCTGCTGCAAATCTAACATCTGAAACCATACCTAAAGAAGACTGCATTGCATTCAAAAGCTCTTCTAAGTCTATCCAACCACACTGTTGATCCAAGAGCAGATATCACACACAAAAATCCTTGCCTCTTATCTAAACTGTGAAATAAGAACTATATCTGGAACCCCAGCAGCACTGGGGGGAAGATTTCCCATTCTGTTCACCAAACAGAGCCCAAGAGCAATAATCCTGGCAGCAGCTAGTGAATTTTAGGAGCTGGGCCCCCTTCAACAAGGGCTATGTACTCTCCCTCATACAAATTGCCTGAGGAAGAATTGCAAAAGGCACATCTAATTCACAAAATTTATTATAGGACAACTAACCACATACTTTGGTCAGTCAGTGAACTTGTAATTCCAGTAAACCAAGGAAAATGAACATGTAAAACAGCAGTATCTTAGGAAGTAATAAATATTCTTGCATATTTATAGAGCAATTCAAGCTGATATTTTGTTAATAGTGTTTATCTGTGATCTCTTTTTATTGCATTGGATCCTCCCCTGTTGGCAATGTCATTTTTTTCCCCTCTGATGTTCCTTGTTAAATAGAAGCTAACAAAACTTTTACTTGTCTCAGCAAGAGTGCCTAAGACTCAGGGAAAAGTATTTCTCTTTGTTAACTGTCACTGTACAGTTAGCAGAGGAGAGTGCTATTAACATTTAAAGAAAGCTGCTAACGTACATTTTGTCTCTCAACTAGGTCACGAAGTTCACAAGTCACAACAGGAGAAGGCTTGGGTTCAGTGGTGACTGCTGTGCATTGCCACAGGAAGCGCTGGCACTGAATGGCGATCATACATAAAACTGGATGCTAAAATTGTTCTGAGCAAAGCAAGTACATTTCTCTTTCAGGGACTGATCTGACGAATGCAACTGAAGAGGCAAGAAGCACTCGGTATACTACAGAATTACACCGTGATGGCAAATTAATCCATTTTATCAGGATTCTCCCAGCCATTTAATTTGCAAGTTCGGTGCCCATGATGTTTTGAGGGCTCACTGCAGCCAGCGCTGAGCTGAAGTAGATAACAGACTTAAAATATATAACCCTGAAAAAAGGAAAATGATATTCAACCTTAACTCTAAGGACACCTGTGTGCACTGTAAAGTGCAGAAGTCATTAAATAAGAAACGTGTACCTAAAAATAAAGTGTTTTCAAACCCTGAATTTATAAGTTGTCATCCTTGGTATCCCTTATGCACCAGAATGTTCATCGATACATCACTGGCTGTGACACCTTGCTGCACTGTGGCTGAGTTTAACCCATTCAGATAAGACTTTCAAGTCTCTTCACAAATGTGCCTATATACATAACAAGTTATGTGCTCTGTTACCTGCATTGTCTGCACCTGGGGTGAATGGATTACAGAAGATGACTGAGCTGTCTGAATGACTCCCTGAACCTGTACTTGTTCTCCAGGAAGCTGAACAACTGTAAGTGGAGTTGGGCCTCTCAGAGACATCTAAAACAAATAAACGATTTAGTAAGAACAGCAGTTGTATTCTCTGAACAGCAAAAGAGAAAATGCAGATATACCTGTACTATTTGTTTTAGAAAAGATGAAGGCACCATCAGAACCAAAACTCTCTCTCTGAAAAGAAAATGAATATACTTATACAGTGGTCTAACTTCCTTTTAAATGCTAGTTTGTTCTCTCAAGTCAAAATGTGAAATTATTGTAGTCATCCTACATGCAAATAAATATTTTGCTACCTGCTTGCAATCTGTTTGCTCATGTTCACTACTCACCTATTGCCTCAAATTATATCTATATTTCTTATTAAAATTTGAACTGCCCATAGAAGGTAAACTACAAAACAGCACCAATTTGCAGACAGGAAAGGAAGAGCAGCCTTTCTCCAGGAACAGTTTTTTTCCTAGATAAAATGGTCCAAAACATGCCATTCACTTTAAACGAGTTCTTAAAACGCTGTTACTGTACTTTAGGAAAAAGCTGTCAAGGACAAAGACAACATTCCCAGTCTTCCACTTATTTCCCCATTGAATCTTCTTTAGTAAAACTAATAAGAGATCATTTGTAGACAAAGTCTCAAACCAATTTTATTTACTCCACTCCTAAGCCACATGTACATTACTTCTCTGCTTGCAGAGGCAGCGTGGTACACACTTAGGACCCTAAAAGCCATCTACTCTGTTTAAATGCTGGCATCAGGCACAAGCAGAGTGAGAACTAGTGGGCAGGGCTTGTGTCTTAGAAAAGATCCTGGGCTCAGCAGGGAGAAAACACAGACACTGCCCAAATGCTTCAAAATAAAAAGTGCTTCAGATGTTCTGTGTGCCCATATCTCTGGCTGATGTCCACAGGAGCTGCAAATGCCCTCTGCATATTGCTGAGCTACCTCAGTGATTGGCTGGGTGAACGTTTCTGAATATCTAAAATCTAACAAGAAAAAATGGCCACAAATTTTCAGCACTGAAATGGTATAAGGTATATGCACAAGGATATTCATTCTGTGGATTCTATTAAAAAAAAAAAAAGAACGGCATTTTTCTCACCATTCTACTTCTTCCTCCCTGAGTATGTAAAGAAAAACCCACCTATCAAACCATTTACCTTAAAAACAAAAGATTGCTCTTAACCTAATTCTGGAGAAACATTTGCTGTAGCCTGGCCCATGCTTTACCTGTTGAGCAACGTGAGAGAGGTGAGTTGCCTGTAGTGTTGTACCTTGTACAGTGGTTTGTGGAGGTGTTGCTGAACTGTTACTGCTGCTCTTGTGCACTTCTTCCATATCAACTACAAGGAAAAAAAAATAAGGAATCAATTCAGTTATGGATAAAATATAAGTTGGAAGTTTCAAAGGGAGTAAGGTCCCCTACCTCCATTAACTTTCAATAGGATTGGGATGCTTTACTCCGTCAAGCTTAACTGAAAGTCCCAGCCGTAATTAATACTGCTACTTAACACTTCTACAGCAGCTTCCACCAGAAGATAAGGAAGCACTTTTCATGAAGCCTCACAATCCTCCTTTGACATACTTAGGTGTTTTCCTCCCCGTTTACATATGGGGAAAACAAAAAACAGACATGTTAGCAAGCTGCCCAAACCCACAGACTGAATCAGTGGAAAAGCCAGAATACCAACCCACGATGCTGCCTCTCAGTGCTATGCTAAGCCTCTGAAGCCTTAAGCTAGGTTTGAAGCCCTAACCTTTCTGCAGTTCAACTTTTTCAGCACCAATTCAGATCTATCCATTGACTGAAAGGAAGATTATGTGCCTACCTTTTATTTCCTCTGCATCTCTGGATGCAAAGCAGCAGAAAGCAGACACTAGATTTTACAATCTATTTATTGAACTATCATTGAAAACTGTCATAAAACATTCAGCACTGTTCTCCAAGTGTAAGAGCATATTCAGTACACAAAATGTAATACTTTTAAGATCATAAAAAAAAAAAAAATTAACCGGATCTGTATATTCAGAAGTCAAGGGCACCCTCCTCAGATTTTTCACTGTTTATACTTAACCATCCAACATAATTTTAATGTAAAAGCTGTAAATCAGCAACTTTGGTGTAATGTAAAATGCATATGTTTGGATGGGGTGAGCAGGCAGACTGGATGGAGGCATTAAAAGATGATCTGTAAGCATTACATGTTTTGTCACACAAGGTTTGAAACAGTTGCAAGGGCAGTTGCTATGAGACTGGAAATTACATTTCTCTCTGTGGAAACGTGAGTCATTGATTTTTCCCTACTGAGATCAACCACAGCTCTTGCAGCTTGACGTACACGCAGAGGGTAAAAAGTCAGTAAGTGTGAAGTCTAGAGGCCTGCTCTCGCAATCCTTACTCATCTGGGGAAATTGCAATGAAGTCAACAGAACTCACTTCAGTAAAGTTGCAAGATCAGGCTCGGCAATGAGAAAACTGATGAGAGGGGAACAATAAGTAAGATAAGTAAGATGTGTGAAACGGCACCTTCAAAGGAGAAACGAAGAATCAGTAAAATCTGACACCGCTTTCCCCAAACTGAGACACAACTGGAACCTTCCAAAAATCTAAGACAGTTTATAGACACGCAGGCAGCACTTCGTTTGAGTCCTAACAAAATGCACAAAACAAGGGGATATGAAAGCAGTGGTAAAAACCAGTTCTAATAGAGCAAAAACATGCAGTTCGCACTTCTGTTCAGCTACAACGTGCCACTTTGTTAATAGGAAACCATCACACTGAAATCAAGTCAAATACAAAAACACTAAAAGTAATTTCTGGTACTCCAGAAAACCCCCAAGTAAATTCCTTTAGTTTTCAAGACATAATTTCTTATTTTGAATCACTCTGTCCTGTTGCTGTATGAAAGACTTGCTGCAACACAGACAAACCAACTCTAACTAAACAATTACATGGAATAAGAACGAAGGCAATCTGAAATGCTCAAGAGTTCCCTGAAAAAAAAATATAGCAAGGCGTTTTTGCTCTTGTTGGGTGTTACCTTTGTATTTTTAGCCAGAAAAATGACTTTTAAGTTGACTGTATCTCTAATTTCAGATAGCACGTAAAAACACTTATCTAACAACTGTCAATAATGAAAAGAGACAGCAAACTACTTTAACAAGCAAACAACCATTATTGTGTATGTGATTTGTGGCACTTGCATCCTCCACAGGATAAGGAAGACTCGGAAGCACGTCCCAGTGACGTGCAACAAATTCTAGAGGTCTTTGCTTTGCTAAAGCAGATTCTCTGCCTGCAAAACATATTGCTTTCTGCAGAAGATCATTCTGATAATATTTTTAAAAGACAGAGGTTTCTACCTATTCAGCATTCAGTAAGACCTTTACTCTCACGGGTGAAAAACAGTTCTAATTAACAACCTCAAGCCACAAGTTTTCAGCCAAAGAATGATTTGCATACCGAGTAGGGAAAATTTACTAGCATTTCAGCTTTTAACACCACAGCCGCAACTACTTCCAACAACAATAAAACATTTGTTTGGAGGAAGCCAACTACATAGTTTTGGGACGAAGGAAAAGTTTTTCATGGAACACGGAAAGCTGGAAGTAAGGAATTCACTGCAGTGATCGGCACTGTCCAGACGGCTTGGGCCTACTGATGCTTAAAGGCAAATAATTTGTTATTTTTATAATACTGTAGGTAGGGATGACCATTTACAAAAAAAGAAAACACTTCCTTGAGGATCTTA
>JAGPOW010002799.1:423533-449395 GCA_030014935.1 Caiman crocodilus
TGTTGTGGCCGTGACAGGTTCAGGGTATATGCAAGAAGCAAGGTTTCTTTGGTAACATCTTTTACTGAACCAACCATATAGTTGGGAAAGGTATTAGACAAGCGTTCAGGTACAAAGCGTCCTTCCTGACATCCTACTGGATTTTGAAATATCTGAAGAAGCTGATCAATTTTTGAAGATCTCAAAGTCTCTCCCAAGTCAAATCTGCTACTGGTCTTATCGAGATAGTTTTAAATACTGAATGACAACATTCAAAGGGATTCAAGTATGAGTTTTGAATAAATGTACTGCCCTAATTTGGTTAATTCTAATGATGTTATACTGCAGACATGAGAAGGTTTTAAGGAAAAACATTCTCAAAACCCCAGCAGAAACTTCAACAGGAAAGTCCCTTTTCCACAGGCAAAGGCTGTTAAAGTCTTATACATGTTATTTGAATACTGGATACTTCAGGAGACTGTACATCCAATAGACAGCAAGTGGGAAGAAACTCAAATGAAAGCTGACCTACAGCTTCCCAGAAATCTGTGAAAAGCATATGCAATCTGAGAAGGAGTCCTGGAAATACAAGCCAGGAAGCTAGTGAAGAATCTTCCTTCAGTATGCAACAGATGTGTCTAAGAGCCGTGCTTAGAGCTCAGCGCCCAGCTCTGACATGCATAAAATAATAAAAATGCTACTACTCAGATCATGCACAGTACTTTTTATCAACAGATCTCAAAGGCATCATCTCCTTTTCACAGATGGGGAAACAGAGGCAGGGGGGTGACAGGACTTGCCCAAGGCCACCCAACAGACAAGAGGCAGAACCAGGAACAGTACTCAGGTTTCCCAGTCCTCAGGGTCCAGGGCTTCATAATAAGCAACCTTTCTCTCCTTAAAGAAGGATAGTTCCTCTACTGAGGGCATTATGATTTAAGAACAAGAGGAGAGGCAGTGGATGGCTGCAACAAAGTGGGGGGAGGAAGGAGAACAAACCCCAGGAAACAATGAAACAACCAGCACCTTTGGGAACATGCTGCAAAAAAAAGTGAGCACAAGAACGCTGCAGAAAAGGCAGCACAACGGTTTCCACCCCAAGGACACAGCCAAGATACAGACAACCTTTGAGCAAAAAAGCAGACGGCACAAATCACAACGGAGTACTTTTCCTTATCTCCGAGTAACAGTCCAACATTTATGTGGAGCGAGGGTTTCCCACTTGGAGAAACATGACATAACGCTCTAGCCACAGAGCAATTTTTTACGGGAGCCCCTGAGTATACCCAGAAGGAGTGATGCCAGGATCTGGATGACGGCCCCACAAAAACCTTGTCTCTTGACAATTCGTAAGCCATTTGTAGACCTGGGTCTTTAAGGCTTAACCACCAAAAAAAAAAAAAAAAAGGATTATATTAAAACCAGCGTCCTCACATTTAAAACAGAGCACTGAAAACGGCCCACCTACAAGCATGGCGCTAGCAACATATGACAAGGCTCGCTGGAAAACGAGTAACGTTGTGCATTTACTTGATGTCGTTGGTATTAACCGATACACAACAAGGAGCTGGGGGACGCCTGCTCACCACGGGACGCTCGCCAACTCCTGCGAGATCATTGTTAGGTAGGCTGGACGTAAGGACAGACGTCTTCACCGTCCGAGCCTGCCCGCGGACGTGGCGCAAGCACCTACTCCGGACGCGTCCAAGAAACGTTTGGACGCTCGTCTCGCCAGGATCGCAGACGTCACCGATTTTCGGCTTGACCGATTAGCTCGTCGAGTCCAATCCTTCGAGCCCAGCTGACTTCCTGCCCTGGGGGACCCGACGGTCTTGCGGCCGCCCGAACGCCTGCGCGATCGTAATCCCGACAAGAGGAGGGACTCTTCCCTTTTTTAAGGTCCAAGAAACGACCCAACCGACGCGAGGGCAAACCTGGGCACGGCGGACGACGCCGACCTCCCGTGCTCCTGACCACGAAGCGGGTGAGCCAGTAAACCCGGCCTGCTCCCAGTTACGGCTCTTCCCCCCCGAACTGCACGTGAAGGCGGACGAACCAGATCACTGGGACGCTTTAAGCCCCGACGCGAAGCGCCCCGGCCCCCTCAGGCCTGGCTGCCCCCCGCGCCCGCGCCGGGGGTCTGTGGCGCGAAGCCGCCCCCGCTTCAGGAACCACCCGCACGTGCCTCGGGCCGCGCCCCGCGGGGCCCAACTCCGGACAAGGCCGCGGACGCCCGGGGCGCGGACACGACAGCTGGTGGGGCCGGCCGAGGCTTACCTCGCGAGCCCCGCGGCCCTGGCGCCGCCTCAGCAGCCCGGCGCCGCCGGCATCGTCCGCGCCGCAGGCCCGGCCGGGACTCCGCGGTGGGCGGGCCGCGACCATCGAGTCCCTCGGAGGCCCGGGCTAGACGTGCCGCCTTGCGTAGAGCGCATACCATAGAGTTCTCGACGGCGCGTCATGGAGGCGCCGGCTAGAGCGGCTCCCTCCCAGCGTGGAAGGCGGAGCAGGCGAGTTCTGTCAGGAGGCCGAGGCTAGAGCGTCGCAGCGAGCGGCCGCCATGTTGGCTCCGAGGGCGGGAAAGCGTCTCGTTTCCCTGAGGAAGCTGCGGATGCGGCTTCGTCTCAACCTCAGCCTCCTCGCCCCTCTGAGGCAGCTCATGTGCGAGGCCTGCTGTGAGGGGAAAGCCCCAACCCACACGTAGCCCGTGGCTGCCTTGCTAGACCCGGCTGAGGAAGGCAGCCAGACGCTCAGAAACAGCTCCAGGCAGGGGCTGGGCCACCAGCATGAGGCGGGCAGATGGGGACACCCAGGCGTTCAGCTGAAGGCCTGGCCGGACACGGCCTGGAGAGGCGTTAGGGTCTAACACTGGGAAAGCAGCCTCTAGGAAAACACGGGACAAAGAAAATCCCCAAATCAAAACGCTTCGGGTTGCCGAGCAGAGGGAAGGGCTTCTCTTCGGGTGGACTGTCGCCCTTTCCCTTGGGGGCGCACGAAAAGGAGCCGGTTTCCTGCTGAGTGGCATTGCGTTGTCGTAAAAAATGAAACTGCCGCCCCGGTCTGCAAGAGAGACCCCGTTCACTTCAGAGGTAGGTACAGAAACGTTTCCACGTACATTACCCATACTGTTCGTCAGCATTGGCAGTCCCACAGCGTTGAGAATTGCTTTATCGGTGGGTCTGAAGAGGGCCAGCAAGGCATGTTGTACCTCAGGATAAGACGGCCATCATAAACGACAGTCCAGTTACCTTTACTGATCTGAAACCCGACACCTTTATGTCTTCTAATTTTTCCTCTTGAAAAAAATCAATCAGTAGGTCTTGAAGAGAAAAATAGAGGACATAAAGGCGTCAGGTTTCGTATCAGTAGAAAACAAAGTAGCAGAAAACTGGGATGTCCTCTATGATGGCCAACCTACCTCGAGGGGCATGTTTCCGTGCTGGGGGTGTGGATCTGATTTCAAAGATATTAGGGTCAGAAGGCACCTCAGTAGATCGAGTCCGACCCCCTGCTGCGGGCAGGAAAGTGTGCTGGAGTCAGATGACCCCAGCCAGGTGCTTGTCCTGTCTCCTGAAGACATCCAAGGTAGGGGAGAGCACCGCCTGCCTTGGAAGGCCATGTTTCTGCTACTCCTGTCATTGTAAGGTTTCAAAGTACTTATGTCTCTACATCACACATGTCTATGTTGTTAACATGTGCTTGTGCACATTTACTGTACTTTATGAGGTCTTTCATTATACACGTGCCTTCAAGCAGTCTGAGGCTCTGTGCTGCAGTTGAACCAATGGTCTAGCCCTGCTTCGTCATTAATTCCTTGGAACTTCTGACTCCGATACAGAGGCGGTTGAGACATCACCACCTTTGCCATGGTTCGTGAGCCCCTGGTGGTAAGGACTCTGCTGCTGGAACATCCATTTTTCAGCTGTCAGGTATTTTCTTCAGCATCTCATTCCACATCAGTAGTCATGGCTCCTTGGGTGCTGATAAGTAAGCTCCTGCACGATTTCAAACATTTGCGTACAGCTTCAAAGCACTGAGATCCCTGCAGCAGACTCTTCCTTCATTTGGGGCTGTCCTGGGTGATAATCTCCCACAAGTTAATGTGGATGTTACTTTTTTCAAGTTGGCCTTGAAGATGTCCTTGAAGCAGACTTTGCACTCCCTTCTTCAGCATATGCCTCCACTGAGATGGGGAAAATACAACTTGCTTTGGGAGTCTGGAGTCGGACGCCCAGCTATTGTGGCCGGTTTAGCAAAGTTGATGTCAGATGATCATTGCCTCAATGCTCAGGGTGTTCGCTTGCGAGAGGATGCTGATGTTGGCACATCTGTCTTCCCACTGGATTCAAAGGATCTTTCATAGGCAGCATTGATGGTACTTTTCTAGTGACTTGAAATGTTTCTAGTATGTTGTCCATGTTCAAAATTGGTGAAGACACTAAATAAATTTTGAGCTTGACCATCAGGACCTTCATGGATGATCCTAATAGTGAATGCCTAGAGCACCACATTGCACTCAAGAACTGTATTGACGTAGCTGTAATGAGCAAGACATGGTGAGTGGGAGGTGGGCAACTCAAGATTGAGGAGGCAGCTATACCCTCTTCTGGAAGGATAAACAGGAAGAAAAGTGCCTACTTCACAGAGGTGGTTTTGCTATTAAGAATGAACCCATAAACCAACTCAACAAGTTCCATGGTGGAACGGACTGCCTCATGACTCGGTCTTAAACACACCGCTGCCATCAGCACATCTGTCCCAACTCTTGATGCTGCCGCTGAAACCAAGGAGGAATTCTATGCCAACCTTCACCAGGTCCTTTCTGACATTCTGGAGGGAGACAGACTTATTCTGCTGAGCAATTTCAGTTCCAGCGTTGGAAAGGATTGCTATTCAAACAAAAGAGTCTAGATAGGGGTAGGCAACCCTCGGCATGTGTACCAAAGCATGGTACACAAAGGCATTTTGCTTGGCATGTGTGCCTTGGGGTGGATGACCGGGAGGGGGGCTAGGACTGCACTGCCACAACAAGGATCAGGCCCCTCCCAGCTCCCCCGCTGTCTCTTGGCCCTAGCATGGCAACTTCTTACGAGTTGAGGTTGCGGGTTTTTTTGGCACTGCCCAAAAACATTCCTGACACTGGGTCTAGAGAGAGAACAAAAACTATAGCCATTGCTTTTTGGTTAGTGCTTAAAATTTCCCCCCAAGTGCAGATTTATTATTTTATTTGCAATATGGCACAACTGTTTATTTACATTAATATACAAATTATTTTTGTATACATTTCCTTTTTTGAAGGGATTATACAACTCTAACAGTCATGTTTCACAAATGGATAATTGCAATTTGTTAGTGATACCTGTAAAATTTCTCACTAAAAAAAATTAGAACACAATACAATAATAATACCTAAACATTACCATGTGGTTAGTCTCTATGGTCTCTGTAATTGTGCCTTTTGATGCATTCAAAATTGCACTTTCCCCAAAAGGTAAGGTTCTATTAGTTTAAAGCTGCAACACTGTTCCTTTTCTTCTGTTTACATAAAGATCAGTTGATGCACTGTAGACAGTGCAAACAAATTGCACAAGAGAATGAAAAGCCTCAGTAACTGGCCTGACAGGTTGCTGAAAGAAAAACTTCCAGTTGAGAGAACTTATTTAAACAAACAGGTAAGAATTAAAATAGACCTTATATTTTGAGAGCCTCTCTGAACAACTCAATTTCACTACCTTTCATACTCAAGAAATCGCTTGTCAAAACAAGAATAAAAGCATTTAATTTTATTTTGCAACTGAAATATGAAAAATGAAATCAATGTACAAAACAGAGGTGAATAAAGCAAACATTGAATACTGTCACAAAACTTATATGTAATATATAGCAGTGGTTAACTCAATCTCAGCACATTTTAATTAGAGTAACATACCAAAGCAAAAATATCTTATGTCCATATTTGCATGTCTGTAATAAAACGTGTAATTTTAAGCAATTCTTGCTACTTTTGGGGGTTTTTTACATTAGCATTATTTCAGTACGGATTAAAATAGTTATACCACCGAAAATGGACAAAGTTTAATGTTAGCCTCACCGCATAATAACTGCAGCTTACATTAAGAGTAAAGATCAAACGTGTAAAATGTTGCAATATCTCTTGGCTCAAGTTCTTGATAATCTCAGGATGAAACGCAAGTATAGATTATCATTTTTATCTACACAAATATTTCAAGAGTGAATGAGAGCTACAAGTAAAAGCTATACAGTACTTAATAGGTAATGTTCCCTTTCTCTTCACAGTGATCCTTTCACAGCTACATTTTGGGTCCCAGTCAGAGTTTAGCCATTTACTGTAATGGAAGCAGGATAAGCGTGATCCAACTAATCACTGAAGTCAGTGGGAATCTTTCCAGTGACTTCAATGAGTGTCAGTCAGGCTCTTAAATGAGATTTAGTTACATTGCATAGAGGGTAAATGACTTGTACTTTGTACATACATAAACCACACAGTATACAGCTTCCAGCTACGTGCAAATCAGAAGAATTCCAGTGATAACAGGGTAGCCATGACAGCAAAGGTCTCATACTGATGTCATCAGAACCTTGAAGAGCATCATCTTTCCACTTTTGTATTTTATATTTATATTAGTTTGATATTTAATATATTCAAACATTTCACAAGAATTGATTTATGAACACTCCACTTTCAATTTTTTGTAGTTTTTTAAAAGACTTGCTTTAACAAGATATACCAAAATGCTTACGTTTTCATCGTGAGTTTCAAAATTAATCAACGTCTAATCAGTTTCACCTATTCAGTTTTGAGTAACTTTATTTTCCTATACTAACATTATGTGGTATTGTATTAGTAGAGAGGCAGGTTTGTTTTCTAAAAAAATTCTTCAGTAAAATTTTAATACAATGGAAATATTTTACTGGAAATAATTTTCTTCCTTTCAAAAAGTCTCTTAAGTTTTGGCTTACATTTGACATGACAGTAATGATTTCCATTAAAATCTTGCATGAAAATATTCCCTGTGTTAACATTTTATGTATAAACTTGATTGTAAAAGTTTCTTCTGTTTTAAGAAGAAAACATTAGGGTTTTGAAATGTCTAGTCTCTTGAGGTAATTATAAATCAGCTTGTTGCTATGTGGTTGCTGCAGAGATTGGATTGCAGCTTCAAAGTGACCAAACCAGCAGAAAACTAAGGTTTCGCCATTATGTGCTACAGTCCTGTTGTGAAAAAAACATAAATAAGTTTGAAGATTTTCCTTGTATTCCTTGGAGCATGTAGGTACAGGTACAGCTGCAAAACCAAATTTTTGAAGACATGCTAGGAATTAAGTCTCTCCAGCCAGAAAATTAGCTGGTAAGGAAGGCTGTCAAATTGAAAAAAACCTCTGGACACATTTTCAGGTTTGCAATGGTGGTTTGGTTCACTGAAATGTCTCTTGGCACACTGTCATTTTGCTCATTTCAGTATACTTAGCAGGAGGCAAACTCCAGAGTAATATCTTTTTAGTGCTGGTCACGGGCAAGGTTCATGACACTTCTACTCTTGGACCAGCTCTATAACACTATAAAGATTAGCATCTGTTAGTTGTGAAATAAAACAAGTATTTTGTATGGTATTCACTTTGTCCTAGAAAACCATAGCTGCTAGTGATCTCTAAAACACAATTATCTTCCACTTTTGCAAACCTTGAAATGTTCCCCATTTTAAGATTAAATTTAGAAATATGGTATAACGTTTTATATGCAGTTTTCATTTTGTTTTAAATTAAGTTCTAATTTTTTGAAACAAGCCATAATTCTAAACTACTACCTTAATCTTTTAGGCAATAGATTTGCACATGTGCACCCTCTACTATCTCTACAAAAAAAAAAGAATGAGGAACATGGAACCACATTTATATATATAACTTTTTAAGAAAAATAAATTAATTATTGCAGACACTGGGCATTTATACACATGCTCCAGGAGGTAGGGAGGGGGGGCATTTTAATTAAAGTAGCTCTGAGAGTTGCAAATACCAATCGTTAAAGTGTATTAAATAACCCAAGCACACTTCTTGAAAAGTGTAATTTAAAAGTTAGAAAGGAATGAAGGCAAGAATTAAAAATAAAATAAAAAGGTTAACAGGTTCTGGCCGTTGCAGTTTAACTGGATGCCCACGTAACTCAGGACTCTGGTAAATTAATTTTGTTACCATCTATATTTACATAGCTATACTCCCCCATCTACCACCAAAACTGAGTAAATCTTTGTGAACCCAAAAGTGGAAGAAAGTTACAAAAATATCATAAATTGTTTACTGCGTTTAGGTTGTATGTTAAACTAAGCTAAAAGTATAGGAAACGCTTCCTGAACAGGGTATTTCTTCACACAGAAACAAGGAACCAGGGTAAGACTGCTGTTTAGAATTTGTGGAAAAATGTGTGTGTGTGTGCGCGCGCACGTGTGCACAATGACTAGGTAAAGTTGGATTTATAAAAATATATTATATTCTTACTGTTCCAAAGTATTTCTTAAGTCTACAGACATTTGAAGATGACATCTTTCAACACAATTCCCATTGTTAACTCTGACAGCAGAATTATATAGTGTTGAATCTCAGATAAGGCCAAGCTTTCTACCTTGTCATCTTACTGGAAAGCCATATATAATTGCTTTTCCATAGTCAGCAAACTCAAATCCTGGCTAAAATGACAAAAGCTGGCTGGAGGCTTGTGTCATTCCTCATCTAAATCTTAAGTATAAGGCCACAAATAACATAACATTCTTTCAAACTTTATTGCTATATTTGTCTTGTATGTGAATCAATGAGTTCCCCCTTTAGCGACATAAAGAAGTGGAGATAATTGGCATAAAAATGTGGCTTGTGAATAAACAGGGTCACCAAAGTCAAGGAAGAAGGGTCGGTAATATCCAATGATGTCAGTTATACTTAGTAGAAAACAAATTCCCTTAACGGTTAATAGAACCATCTAAGTCAAACCTCTCTATGGCTTAACTGACATTTAGGGGAAAATATGAAGTTGCTGCCTTAAAAAAATGTAAAAGTCCAGATTTCCTAAAATTCAACAAAGCATGGAAGAGATGCTAAAAACACATGTGGGTCCTTAGGCTGCATACAATGAGAGCACCTTCCAAGTGCATAATCATAACAAAGTTCACTTACATGATGCATCTTTGTCAATCAAAATGCTTGACAGCTCAAGCTTTGTTTGACAAATGTATTCACAAAGTGCAGTGAAGCTGAATATTCAGTGTTTGAAAAGGCTGTGCGAATGGCTGATGCAACACACAGGTAGCATAAAGGAGCTTGGAACACAGCTCTTCTGTTCTGGTGAAGCATGTTGCACAGGCACACATTTCTAGATAAATTAGGATGCAAAACTGTAAATGTTAAGAAGGGGGTGAAAGACCCTTTGTTTCAAAATGCACATCTTATAAACATCAAAGTTTTGCAGCAGGAGGAAGTATCCTTATTAAATCACTGGGATCCTGCAATCTGCTGAATATTCTCACTTCTGTTATTTCAGTAGGATTGTGCAGCAGTCAGCAATGGCCCAACTCTTTAACCATTAACACTGATCACTTCAGAAAATTCCATACAAAAGGTTTCATGGTCATTCTTAATGTAAACAAGAATGGTCTAAAATAGATTCTAATAAATTCCAGTTGTTTCTTTAACCAGTTTAGCAGAAACCTATCTTACATGGAATTCCAGTTTAAACAGTACTGTTCTAAGCAGAAGCCAAGTAATGAAGACCTATTTTCAATGCTTTAAAAACAGATCATGCATTTGAAAATCAATAGATCATATTTGGACTGTACATCCACTTGAGTGGATCTCGGTTATAACTTGACCTGCAATGATATATTGGTCCAGTTCTTTCGGTCTTAAAGCACCTGCATTTTGATCAGCGGGAGTAGAAGGAGCTCAGCTGCTCAAAGATTCAGGCTTTGCAAACATATGTCTGTGTATGCAAATGTTCAAGAATACTTTCAAAGCTCCCCAGTTCACCAAATGAGCAACAAGTCTTACATCCTGATAAAATTCTTAGGGGAGCTTCAGGGAGACAGCATATGAAGGACTAAGCAAGCAATCAGGCATCAATATTTATTAACACAAGACAAAGGAAACACAATCAATGCGTTAATGGAACACTGTCCAGCCAGATGTTAAATTTAAAAATGTATATCTAATCTAATTTCAAATAAATAAAAAACTTTATACATAATTACATAATGCTGTAGTCTGAATTTGACAATGGTAAATAGATTGACAATAATGAAAAAAAAATTATATTTAGGGCTAAAATTCTAATCCTGTTTTTACAACCTTATCTCCAGGACAGTTAGGATGACCCATCTTTATTACAGTTATCTAAACCAGAAATGCAGTGCAAGTGTTAGCAGAATACAGAATTTAGAGTACAGTAATTTTATGCCACAAACTTTGCTAGGGGAGTAGTTGTTCATTTTGGGTAAGAACTTCTTGTTCAAGCTGTAAAAATGTAACTGGTGCTCAGAATTCACTGCAGCTCTTAACTCAGATTCATGGCATGGACTACAACAGGAAGTTGTTTAATTGGCTTCTGCAATTAGATGAGCTTTAAAAAAAAGTGACACCAGAGTAGAGAGCTAAACATACATTTGAACACATCTGCTCTCTTTGGACTCATTTCTTGATCCAATGTTGATAGGAAAAAACAGTTCTGAACAGGAATAGCTAACGCCAATGCCTTTGGTGGCTCAGCCAGGTTTTTGAAGCCTGAGGGTGTGTTTGCATAGACCAATGCTATGCCAGGCAAACATGCATTACATGTTCATTCACATAGGAAAGAATTCCTTATCATAGCAAGGAAATGCTTTAGGGTAAATTGTTTCTCTCTTTTAATGCTCTCCAAAAACTAACCAAATGAATCATTAATCAGTTTGGAAGGCCATCACTTTATTCCCAACCTCAAGGAGGCCATTAGTGAATATTTCTGAGCACTTAGTGCTGTACAGCTAGTTACCTCACAGGGACGTTGTAAGGATTAGATAATATTCTCACCTACAGATGAGGAAACGAAGGCAGTGAAATTATTTGATGAAGGCCATACAGCAAGTCAGTGGCAGAGGTATAGTTAGAACGCAGGACTTCTTCTTGGAAACACTGTGCTGAACAGGGTCAGAAGCATCCAACATTATCAAAGGTGACCATTTTATATGCTACTTAACTGTAAACACAATTGGAGCATTACGGGCAATGCTGGGGGCAAAGACCATAACTGACCATTCTGATACATGAGTTCCTAGTTACAGTAACCTGTTGAGCCAGAATACAATCACATGCTAAACGCAGAAGACTTAATTACAAAAAAAGGAGAGAGCGAGAGAAAAAACCTAACAAAACAGTGAAATCATGGAATTTTTCAGTACTCAAAAGAGAACTTCACACTGAAAAATTCCAAAATGTGGTTGAGTCCACCTTCAATAGTTTAAGATTTCAACCTGTCAAAACAAGTCATTTAAAAAGTTACATGACTAGGATATTAACAAGTTAAACAGCTTCTCAGCATTGTTTCTTAAATGTAGAACAACTACACAAGGCTTCATTGCAAGTCATGCTTGCTACGCAAGAGAAAGTGATGTGTGAAGAAGAGATTTTCTGTCAAATGGAGCTGTAGTACTTGAGCAAGTTTAATATGCTGTTACGTAAAGGAGCTACACTAGCATTAATTCTGTATCATCAGCAGATAGAAGTGTCAATTTCTCCACTTTTCCAGGCAGTTAGTTAAAATCAGATTTATATGGAGGCTTCACACACTTCTAACATCTATATAGCAGCATGACATTGTGGAAATACCAATGTTTTAATATATCCATGAAGATCTCCTGTTAAGTGTCTAGACTTTGAAATATTAACTCTTCAGAAATGTAAATTTGTAGCTCCAACGTTTGCAAAGAACTCTCCTTTCTCCCTGATGAAAGACTTGCCTTAGTATTTGAAGATATACAAAGATACAAAAAACTTAATCCTAAATTTTTAAACATACATTTGGAGTTTTCTATCTTAATTTCAGACCTCCAGTAAACTGTTAGAGTGCATCAGGTTTTCAGCAGTAAAACTGGAATTTGTTTACAGATGGCTATCAAAGCTGCCCTTAATAAATCTACTATTATAGTTAAGGATATCCATGTTGACATGATAAACCTTTAAAAGTTGCCTGAAAACATTGTGTACTTATTAAAATGGAGGTAAATAATGCTATTAAAATATCCTTATTAAATATTTACATAACGGACCACAATTGGTCCAAAAGAGCAATTACAGTATCTGGTATCTCATGTACTTCCAAACCCTTTTGTCCCTTCATAAATGGAGGGGACAGAGGGGGGGGAAAAAAACAGGGAATTTAAATATATTCAAAGGCTGTTAAAGATTAGACAAAAGAAACAACTCTGAGCTGAAGCTAACCCTTGTCGTCATCTTAGCCCCATGCACCAAGGACTGCAAAGAGTTTGCGAACAGCCAGTGTTCCTGTACGCTTCGAGGCTTCTGCTTTTCGGTGTTTACGCAGGCCGGAAATTGACCAACTATTTTGGATGCTGTAATGACTTTACTATAGATATTTCACCATATATTCAAGGCAACTGCTTTCTCTGCCCTCTGTTGTTCCTCTTACTTAAAAAAAAAAAACCAAAAAAAAAACCCAACCCCAAACAACAACCAACCAAAAACACAAAAAACTCCACTCTGATTTTAGTTGATATCCATACCAGAAACATAAATTCATTTTGGTGAATGCCTTAAGGAATGGTATTTCCTGGTATTTCCAGTTAAAACAAAGTTTTCTGTACAGATTGCATTTGCTGCTATACCTGCATGCACACAATGGAATAGATTAAAGATAGGTTCACTCCCAACAGTGAATTCACCTGTGTGTCAATTTGTGTCATTATCTTAGATTTTGTTGTGCTTTTAACACAAAACTAGAATGGCTAGAAGCAGAGATGGTCACCAGCTTCTGTTAAGCACTGTGGAGTTTCACTGTAATGGTTTTTACAATTTAAACACTTCAGGCTCTTTTAGAAAGGTGAGCCTTAAAACCATAGTTTTCTATATGCAATGACACATTCTGGCCAGAAATAACAAACAGACTACATACTGAATTAAGAAAACTTGCATAAGATCTGCATTTCTCATGTTAGTTGCCTGACCAAATGTAATTAGAGTAAGGACTTAAAAAAAAAGTACAGTCCTTCAATGCCTCTATTTCAAATGCCATCGTTACCCAAGCTGATTTTAAGTGAATTGTGAATATTCATATTTACATATTTAAAATATATGTAAAATTATTTTAAATTCAAGAAATATCTATATGAATAAGTAATTCTTAGATTCAGTGAGTCATTGATTTGGTCATGGCACAATTTTAAATAAGCAGTGTGATCCCATGGAATGAACACCTACAGTACATTGCAAAGTATGTTATATACTGGGGAACTGCAGGACTCCGATGACCCATTTCTTAATAGTTTATTATCTAACTAAATAAACCTCCCCTTATATAATCCTAAAACAGTATTAGATAAAAATACAAATATGTACAACAAATGAAAAAAGTAACACTACTGTAAAGGCCTTAGGAATTTTGTAGCTCACGCCTGTCAACTTTGCATTGTCTGTAAAGCTAATAATGTTCAGTAAACTGTTACAAACATTTTCCATTGGCTACCATATTTCCTCTTGTTGATGCAATCATAATCCCACAGGATGAGATGAAGGAAATAGGGTAGTAAACTCAATCAAGTATTAGTACTTTTTCACCAGCTTCATTTCTACAGACACCACTGGCCATTCTGGTGGCCCTGTGAAGTTTGTGAACATCTCCCTCCACCCCCAGGCTACATGTTGTAAGCCACATAGATGGGGTCTAACTGATCAGCCAGGAAACTGTCACGGAGATGCATCCGTTGCTTCTCTCCTCTGGAATTGATAGGAATCACTCCTGGATCCACCACCACCACCACTCCCACAATTAGATAATGTTCTTCCAGAACCACATTGGTAACCAGAGGGACTAAATCCAGGGCTTCCTGTTCACAGCCACACAGCTCCACAACTACCACAAGCAAGTTGGTCCATGTGAATACAGCACTGAAAGTTAACAAAAGAAATATTCAATACATAATTATTTTAATTAGTATGAAGCTACAAATCTAACTGCCCTTTTTCAGCTTTTGCTATTTGTTCAGATCTTTCAGTATTTTCCTGATGCATAAATTTCTTCCATCTGTTACACCTTTCACTATTATAAAACCCTTACACTCCCTTTCCTAGCAGGCAGGTAAAGCACGTGTGCATAATATGTTTTGAGTTGTCTGTCTAAAGGCAGTATCCTAACAAGAAAATGGTAGGAGGGAAGGGAGGGAAGGTGTTAAGGAGCTGCATCAGACACATTTTAAAACAGATTTCCCTTCAATTTATGCTGTACATGTGTTCCCAGAGAACAGTGCATAAATCTAATTTGCATAAAGCAAACCCACTTTACATTGTAACAAAACAGGGATAAGTTGCCATGGTGGTGAGGGAGGGAGTGAGGCTGGGTCTAGGGAAGGGGTGCCACTCCCGGGGCTGCACAAGACAGCAAAGCAGAGGGAACAGTCTAGAGTGGCAGTCACCCCAGCCCAGGCTGCAGCAGCCCCAGGAGTGGCCAACGCTCACTGCCTGCAGCCGCTGGGCTACACCATGCTCCACCTGTCCCCACTCACCTCTACTCCTGGATTGTGCCATGCCCTGGTGCAGGCAGCTAGTGTTGCCTGCTCCCAGGGCCCCTGCAGCCAGGGCTGGGATGCGCCCCATGCTGCCTGTGGCTCCGCTTGTCCGCACATACCCCAGCCCACGCTGGAGTGGCCCCAGGAGCAACCGACACCAGCTGTCTGCACCATGGCACGGCACAGCACAGGAGCTGGGGTGAGCCCAGGCACGGGGGGACAAGCAGAGCACGGTGCAGCCCAGCAGCCGTTCTCAGGACCGCTGCAGCCAGGGCTGGGGTGAATGGGGCCACAGCCCTTTCACCTCCCTCCACAGACTTACCTGCAGTGGGGAGGGGAGGTATGTTGATTGCATAAGAGCGAATTTACCTCACATATAATGAATTATGGGTCTAAATATGCTCATCGCATAAGAGCAAATTTGCAGATAAGAATTTCTAGATCCTCTTCCAACTGTTTAGCTGTCCATCCCAGGATACAGGAGCCCCTCAAATAAGTGAGGAGAACAAAGACCAGGGCAAGTCCTAAACACTAGTAAACAGGAAGTCTGACGTGCAGGTTAAATGTTTCTTTCACTTCCAGGTGTAAGAACAGAGAACTGTTCTTTATGCGCCAAGACAGAGGATGAAGATATTTTGTCATCTTTTGTTAAGGCTTGTCACAAATGAAGCCTCAGCTGAGTATTACTCCTAGTATGCAAATGGAAAAACTGAGGCACAGAGTGGTTATGTGACTTGCCAGTGGCCGCAAAGTATGTCTGGGAACAGAGCTCATCTGACTTATCCTTGTATTTTTCCTGCTACTTCACGCGATCTCTAAACTCCCAGCTAAATGGGGATACGTGCATTCCTTTGTATTCTAAGTTTACCATTCAGCAATGCTCCTGTGTGTTCGTGATACTGAGGTCTCTATATCAATTGGATGATAACGCAGTCCTCTCAGCTCCAAAGTTTCATCCAACGCTCCTACAACATACAGTGCATCGTGGCGCTCTGAGGGAAGAAACAAAAAATTAGACACAAACAATTTAAAATAGGGGAACAGAGAAAATAAGTACTGACATAGGCAAACATGCGCAGGCCAGTCCTTTTAAACCCAGACACCTGGGTTATGAATGTTTATACCCTAGTCCTTCCTGGACATTTATTTAAATCCTGGGCACTAATGGCAATATTTTCTCTAGGGGACAAAGCACTGGACAATGGATAATACAGGCTATCCCCAGCAAAGTACCTGACTGCACTATACTTTATAATCAGTACCACCTCATTTGTGTCCACACAATTATTTATGCTTGCTTTTAGTTGAAGCATTTAAACAGGACAGATATTTAGACATAATAGATCTCAACGTACTCTCAAAACACAGAAAATGCTGTTATGATCTTGTCTTGCTATGATCAATGTGCTTTGATCAATGTGCTGGTAAGTGACTTTATTCTGGGATACTATATATAGAGATTTATCACTGTCTTTAGATATGAAAAAGCAACATTTAAGAACATACATATTCAATTCTTCAGGACAGATTTAAAATGTATAGCACTTTGAACAACTCTAGAGTGCAGCAAAAATTGGGCGGACAGATGACTGGTACAGTGCAACATATCTGTTTGAACTCCCATCAGAAATTATTCTTGATGAAACAAGGATAACCGAAGTGTGTTACAGTGACACTTTAGCTGGGAGGCAGGTTTCTTTGTATGCAGCTGATATAGTGCAAATGAAAAATGTTTCCAAATGGCAGAATTTGAAATTCTTTATATATTTTTCTGTCCATACCTCACTGCTTTAATATCTATCAACTATAGTCCAAATACCACAAAGCTCTGAAACCCTACATGGAACCCAGGTTTCAGGTCATATATTCCTACAGGCATGTGTAAAAGTAGTAGCAACACTGTTATAACCACTGCAAGCATAGCACACTCCTAAACTCATACTGTTTGCTTTACAGTTACAATCAGATTCAAATACAGACAGGAATAACAGGTCTTATATAGGAGGTTAATAATAACTGTAGGTGAGGGTCTAATACCAACTTTCAAATGGATAAGATATTAATAAACTGTGGCCTTAGTGTTCCCTATGGGAGCCAATCAAGTTGCAGGATTACAACAGCTTTGGTAAAGCTCAGGTCTGCATTAGAAACTCCTGTTGGTATAACAGCAGTAGTTAAGGTGGTGACACAGGGCTTTAATGTACACATGGCTGCATTAGCAATTGTATTTTGACAGCATAATTATTTTATCCATGGCACTTGTGTAAACTGCACTGGTCACAGAATGCTTTGCCAACATAAGCTGGGTTTCCATCTGAAGAGTCTGCTTAGAGCCATGCTGGAAAACCCCTTTTGGTATCTGTCTTCTGGACAACATGAATTATTCTAGAGTAAAATTACAAGGATAAAAACAGCCTGAAATAAAGGGCTAGCAAAACATTCCAAATGTCCCACTCAGACACGAGCTGAATTCAAAATCACACATTCTTAGCCAGAGCAGTGCCAGGAAACAGCCTGCCTTTCTCCATCCCAGAAACATGCTGCCTGGAATTACCTGTGGTTTGAAATCGCAGGCTAGGTGTGTTTCATTCCCAGGAGCTGGTGGGTGGAAAGTTTGCTATGTGCCTCTACTATGGCCCCTGTTCTCTGACCAGAAGCAGTTAACAGACCTCAGTTCCTCCATTTGGCCAGAGACAAGTCAGAAACAGAACACAAGGGGTAGAGGAATAAAGCACACGTTCATTTGAGGAACTGTTTTGTTCCAGCCAGGAGGAGACTACAGAGTGCCAGATGGCCATAGCTGGGGCTTGGAAAGCTGGTATTAGAGAAGGAAGAACTGATTACTCCTTTGGAGACTACACCATGGAGACCTGAGGCAGTCACTCATTATCACCAGAAACAATGGCAGATTCTCCATCTTTGCTTAAATGGTAAAAGAGATTTATTTTTGTCAAACCTCCACTGGCAGCTGTGAGCTCCGTCCGGCGAACAAAGCCAAGGTATCCAGTTCGAGCCCAAAGTGTCTGAGCAGCATCACCAAAGCTCAAGCGAGTGTTGAAATGATCAGCTGGGAGGGTTTCATTATCATAGATGGTGTAGTAGCCACTGGCTGTATGCAGACTATTCACCCAAATCTAAAGGAAATAATACAATACTGAAACCTGTGCCCAGTGGAAGTAGGGCACTCTTTGAATAAGAGGATTAAAAGCACCGTGTTTCCCAAGAAAATCATTGAGGGATTAAACTGTAATAAGAAGTTCTCTTTACAACTAAGATTTCCTTGGTTCAGGATTCCAGAAGTGCCACCCAAGGGCCAAATCTATCTTGCAGTCTCAAAATGCCCCTGGCAGCTGCCTGTCCCCTGTGCCTGCATGAGTAAGTGGATGAAGTGGCTGCAAGGCCTTACTGCCTGCGAACCCAACAGTTCCTATCAGAGCAAGTTTAACTATGATGAAATATACTTACGTGTAATCAAAGCAATCAGAATAACTGCAAACTAGACTGACTGGAAACCCAGCCTGAGAAAATGGTCCCCAAAGCAAAGTGAGATCTGCCACAGTGAGCCTTTCAGTTCTAAAACAATTTCTCTTTCTCTAGGTTTGACATGAAAAGCACCACTCAGAAAAATAGTCTGAGCACTTCAACAACTGAGGGTCTTCAAGAGGAGGTTAGATGGGCATCTGGCTGGGGTCATCTGAACCCAGCACTCTTTCCTGCCTATGCAGGGGGTCGGACTCGATGATCTACTGAGGTCCCTTCCAGTCCTAATATCTATGAACTGCACAGCAGCATTAATAATAAAGCCTGAGCAGGTTCATTCTGTTGGCCGGCAGCTTAACAAATCAAGTAACAGAGCAAATAAAGCTACAGAGATAGAGATAAAACAGCTCAGCCAGTGAGCAGCAGACAAACTCTCAATAACAATTAAATCAGCACTTACCTCTCCAAGATGAGAATCTCCAACAGGCCCTTTGGTCTCAGGATTGACTATGACTACTTTGACTCCAGGTAAAATCTAAGGAACAACAAAGGAAGGTGAGTATTTCTGCACAGACCAGCTGCATGCAAGTATGCAAAATACAAAAGCTCCTCATGCACCTCTGACTTTTAGGGCATAGCTTTCACCTATAGAAGTTATATATGCCTCCACGTTCATGTGTGTACTTGTGCACGTGTATCTATATAGCATGTATAAAAGCCGTGACATACTGATTCCTATATTAGCAAGAATATGTTAATGACGCAAGCTGAGATGGACAAGGCATTCTGGCACCATCAGTTCTGGCCATCAGAATTTGAGAGTTTAAATAATGAACTCTGTCCAGAACACTTGGAAATAGTTTGCTTTGCTTAAATGAACTAACAGGGACCACTATGGTCCATCCCCAATGCATGGCAGCCTCCAGAAATGAGAACACCGAACCCCTCAAAAGTTTTAGTACATTGCACCATGGAAACAACTAGTTCCAGGTCCAGCGGAGCATACTGTTACAAGTCAGAAAAAAAATCATCATAAATGGGTACCACACTGCACTGGAAAGTTAGTGAAAGGCTCGCCACTCCCATGCCATAGCATATGATGAATACAGCTGCCTTTCTGAACAGCAAGTGCACATGTAAAACATTCTGAAGGAGATATGCATGCAGCCATATGGTCAGATATTCTACATGCCAAGCTATTAGGAAATCCATGCAAAATTACCTTCCCGGACTCTGAAAGCAGCAAGCTTTGTGGAGCTCCCCTCTCTACTAATCGCACTCTGAAGGAAAAAAAAAACAAAATCCATCATGAAAAGCAAAAACCTTTTCCCCTGTACCTGGGATGGTACTTCTGCTTTAAAGGCAAACTCATCTAGCAAGAGGAATCTGTTTCAATACAGTACCATCCAGTACATTACATAGTGGATTATTAATTGAGTGCAATGTAAACATACTGTACCTGTCATGCCTTAATGATTTCAGGTCTACATACACCGTGGTGGGGTCAGGCCCAGAGGTTCCCTAAAGGGTTAACATTGAGAAAAAAATGTATATTTCTAATCAGAATGATACAGTAATTAATGTAAAGTATCAGTAATTCAGAAAAGAGCAAACAACAGCATGATTTACAGCATAGAGAGGACACAAAGCACTATTTCTGCAACACCTGCTCCAACCAAGAGGCATTAGGGGAGGGGAACCAGTCCTTGAACAGCTGTTTGGTTAGCAGAACTAGGATATGTGAGGCCTCCCTGATTCTCACCTACAGCTGAGCCTCCCTATCTCTTGCTCAATGGGAGCTGTTCTAATAAATTTACCTTATGAAAACAAGACACTTAGAAGATTATCTTCAGCCTGTTCCTAGTCTCACTTCCAAGCTAAGGAGTGTGGGGCTCAAGGACACAGCCGCAGGGCAGGCACAGTCAGTGTCTGCGTAAGTCCCAGGGCTGACACTGGGGGAGCGCTTATGCAGGCAGGCCAGCAGCACCTGGCTGCAATGATCACTCCTACCTGCAAAGCTGCAATGCTGAGAAGTGTGAAAACCGGGCCAGAATGGATGTCACCTCAGAACAATCTGCTCCTTGAGAATGTCTGCCTCAGTGACCACCCTCCCGCTGGCTGCCACAGGAGAAGCAGACTTACACAGAAATATGAACCCTGGGAAGTATTTCAGCTGTCTCTTATTTCTGCAATGTGATCTGATGGCCAAGAACATGAAGGAGCTGCAGAATACTATGCCCAGCTGTTCTCTACGCACCAGCTAGTCCTCCAAAGAGCAAAATTTTGAGTTAAACTAATAATCAGACAGTGTCTGGTAGCCATGAAGTTTAAGAACTCAGAATGCAATGGGACCTGGAAACCTGCTGCTATTGACAATGCCTGTTCTCCTGGAAAGCACCCTAGCATACCTGTAAACAGATGGCTACATTGACTCTCGACCCAAAGGTGGTGCTGACAGCACGTGAAGACAGGCCAATGTCTTTGAAGAGCTTGGAGAAGGACTGGGTCAGAGAGACTCGCGGCCGCTCCTCTGCAACCACCACACAGGTCCGGACACAGGACAGATGAATTCCTCTTGCCTGAAGACAGAGGCATACAAGTAACAGACTGCTGCTCTGCTTCTGACAATGCAGCCAGACACATTGTTCTAGAAGACTGTCTACCCTCCTGCTTCATGTTCAGAAGAATGGACGCCTCTATTCCAGCTGCCGGGAACACCTCGTGCACATTTAGTTTCCCTACTTGCTTGCCTCTTTGTAAGCTATGACATGCAAGTTTTAAGAAGTTCCAGAATAATGACTAGAACTATGACACTGTCAACACAGCTTGCTATTACAAGGAGCACAGTGCCCTTCACTTCTTTATGCTATATCATGGAAAATAAAGTGGAAGAAACTGAAGCTAGCAGGGGAAAGGGGACTTGCTGAAGATCACAGTTGCACCAAAGTTTGGACCAGAACTTGCAGTGATCTGTTCTGAGCACTAGACATTCCGATCCTATAATTAAGGGTGAAGTATCATGTATTTCAGATCTGAGCAATAGCCTGTGTGACAATGCAAGGAAACCTTCAAAATTCTGTATCACCAACACAGCAATGCTGAGCTCTCAATGTGGACCCTCAGCACAAAGCCCATTTTAGGGAAAACAGATACAAAAGTTCCCTGACCCTTTTGCTTTTAATCTGCTATGCAATCCAATGGGGATATGTGATATCTTTTATTATACCAACTTAACGAGTTGGAAAAAATGTTCTTTGCAAGCTTTTGGGTACAAACACCCTTCTTCAGGGAGAGGGACAGTTTACAGTCGTTTGTGCTCTCCTGGATGGGTTAGAAGCCAATATTACAAACATTAATAAAGGATATCACATTTACCCAAAGAATCATGTCTGCTGTCTGCTATGTCCTTAGATCAACCCAGCTACAACCAACTCCTCCAACGGGGATGGTGCTTCTGCTTTAAAGGCAGGCCAGAAAGTCTGATCTACAGCCCTGGTGCATAATAAGATCATGTAACAGAGCATCTGTGCCACGTGTGGCTGATACCCTCCGGGGTTTTTGCTATCAGAACCTATTTGTGTAATGGTCATATCTCCTTTGCCTTTAACAGGAGAGTGGGCATCAACTTTCAGAATAAGTGTAACAACCAGAAAAAGCCTCTTACCTTTAACATTTCAACCTGATTCCCAAGTCCCTTTGTGCACAATTCCATGACTGAATAGGAACAGAAAGTGTCCCTGATTTTGTACTGACTGACAGTGGAGAGCCAGAGGAACAGATTGGATTCCAACTCCATAGGAGGAATTAAGATGGTCTGGTGACCAGAGTACACACTGCCAAGAGACCAGAAAAATGAAAGTTTTCGTCTAGGAATTCTTACCTTAAAAGAATTGTTACAGTATTTTGTATGTTAGCAACATCATGCATCTGCAACACCAAAATCAGGTCCTGAGATTCTGTCTGAGACCAGCAGATGATGGCTTTGCTGTCCATCTCCTGCAGCAGCACTGTATTATACTAATATTGCCTCTAGACCAATCCAGCTATAATCTGGATATCAAACCAGACAAGCAGTGCACACACTCCCACAGTCAAGATGAAGGAGGCCATGCTCTGCAATATGCTCCCAGAAATAGGTTCCGTAGGAATATTGTATAAAATAAACATGGGAGACCAGACAGCTATGCGTGACAGAGAAGCAGGCTAGAGTGAACCTTGCAAGTCAGCAGGCAAGGGGGACTGCTGTCCAGAGCTCATATTCAGCTGGCGTAATCCAAAACCATTCAGCTCCCAGTCAACCCAGCTGTGTTGCCCTGTACCAGCTGAGGGGAGGGTCCTCCACTTCCTGTTTTAAGACCAGGCAGTAATCTTAGCCTCATGTCTCTACTCCAGGACATACCTGCAAAGGCACCAGAGCACAAAGCCGAGCCCACAGTATGGATCCAGGCAAATGGCAATCTGCCGAGAGGAGTAGAGCTCACACTGGAGCTTTATTGCCCTGCAAAGGGCACTCACTGCCGAGTGGGACATCTGTAACAGAAGACGAGGAGGAAGGACAGGGTGTTGAAACCCAAGGCGGTCAGAGTAAGACTCCCCCAGTACAGATGCTATGTAAAGTTAGATTTAAGTCCGATTTCCTAACAGTGCCATTCTTCAAAATGAAACTACTGCCAGCCTTATCTCGCATGGCAAACAGAGCGCTGTGAAAGTCGTCCCCACCCCAGCTCAGTTCTGTATCAAAAAGACGTCATGAAAGTGTCTGCTGTAAAAGGAGAGGCATTGTTCTAGGCAGTTTTCATAAAAAGGTTGTTCCTTACTCTACACATCTCACAGCAGCTAACTGTAGTCAGCTGCCCCTAGCAGAGCCTCGGGCCTTGACTTCTGCTTGTTTCCTCCTCTCTGAACCTGAATGCATGATGCGTTTACACTGGTGTAGATGTATTTGTGTTTTGTACACTGATGTAAACAACACCAGGCTCCAGAATGGACAGACAAGCAGCTCTCCTGGGCTAGCTGTGTGTGAGATGCTGCTAGTGGAGTAGCACTCTACCAGGTGATGGGAGAACAATATAGCCTGTTTACCAAGAGCAAACAACCTCCTTGGGTGAAGCTGCAAGCACACAACACCTACACTTGTTTAACGCACACCCGTATAGTTTTACCTCTGATTTTTCTTAGGGTACGATGATTCAAATAAGAATTTACACAAAGATAGTGCTGAGTACCATTTGTCTGCTACTTTTTTACACTGATGTGAAGATTCATTCCACTGATGTAAATACGGTGTGCATCTAAGCTCTGCGGTCAGTCCCCCGTGCTATTTGCCTCAGTGCAGTACAGCGAGTGTGATTACAATAGCTCATTAGTAAGCACTGCACAGTATTCCCAGTAGCATTCCCTGTTGTCCACAAATGGATTCTCTACCAACCCAGACAACAGGAATCCTTGAAAACACTTATGAGCTCAGTTTTCCTTTATGGCAGCACAAGACAGAGCTGCTTCATGAGCACATACTTTATTCACCCCAGTTTGTTGTGTGGGGGGGAGCATGGCAAACTTTCAAATTAAATCTGAAAAAAAACCAACCATCCCAGTCCTTCCCTCTTATCCTGCAGAGTCAGAAAAAGAAAAGGCTCTGGCACAGTGTTACTATACCTTCACCCCTGTGAGCATGCCTGTTGTGGACACGCTAAAATCCAGGTATGCCAGCATTTCTGGTGTGGGTGGTTTATAGATCTGAGGTAGCCGCTTCCTGGGCAAGTCATCTGTGTGAGTAAGAAACAAAGATGGAGCTTAGGCCTGGGTTGAATTGGGATTCTTGGGGATGCTGGAACTTGCAAAGGGGGTGAGAGGAGCAGAATGGGAGTGAGCCATCCTGGTGGCTGGCTATGGGACAGGAGAGACTGTCACTGTGCCAAAGCTTTCTCGTAACGAAAACTGTCCTCAGGCACAAAGGTGAGAATTTCCTTTTATGCGAGTCAGTATGCCTGGCCTGAGATTCAGCAGGGAGAGATGCAACAGGTGTGTGAAGCACTTAATCAAACACTTGAACATAACTGAGACTTTACAATTCTGCTGGGTCATTTCATCCTTATCCTCTCTGCAGAGCATGCCAGATGAGGGGCCAGGCAGGACTGACTGTGACATGGAAGCATAGTCTGAAGCCACTGACATCAAACAAATTTAATTTTACAGTAATTACAGGCCAAAGAGGCTACAAAGAACAATACCTTTTCCTATCTTTCCTACCTGACAACAAAAGGCAGAGCTGCATGAGCACAAGGCACATGAGCGCATACTTTGTAGCTGTAGTTCTCCCCAGTGTCTGATTTAGCAGATTTTTCCCTTCTAATTGGTCAGTGGTTTTGAAAAGCTCTTTCTGTTTGGAAGGAACAAGTAGTTCCAGGGCTCTTAGCACTGAACTGCTTCTAGGCCTTCTTGTTTCCCTTTCACTACCCCAGGCCAGCGTGGGTCATGTAAAAAATGCCACACTTCTCCAAATGGAGCCCCTGCATACGCTACTTTTTGTGGATACAAAGGTCATGGATTGTGCAGTCAAACTATGGTCTTTCTCTAGGATATTCTCTCTCAATATTCAAATGCTTCCCCACCTCCCCAAACAGTTACCATGTAGCATCTGAGCTGGCAGTGTCCCCCTGAGTCACCGAAACTCCCTTTACAGGGCTTTGAAACTCTTTGATCCAAGAGATGTGGCACAGAGAAGCTGTCACCTGTGTCAATGATGGTTGGCCAGGTTTTCACATCCACAGCAGCAGCTGCCTCTCTGGACTTCAGCAGTCTCATTAATGTTTGAGTCGTGAGAATGCAGGCAGCTTTGCTGACCTACAGAAAGAGATAAATATTTGCTAAAGGTGTGACAAGCACGGCTTTCCATCTCTGTAACTGAAGGTCCTAGTGATGTTCAGCTGATGCCTTTCCACAGCCAGTCCCCCTTTGGTCTCTCACTACCTTTCTTGGCTTCCTCCACACAACACTGCTGAGTCAAGACCCCCCAGACTTGGACTATAATACACATGACCTTGGTAAGACTTCCAGACCAATGTGGGAAGGGTGTTATGCACGGCTGCATTTTGCCCAGAACTTTTCTTCCGCAGCCACGTGAGAATACAGAATCAATCTCAGCTAGCCGCTGTCACTACAAGGGAACATCCTGGAGGTGGTACCTGCCTGCCTCCCTTTCAGGTGCAGTGCTGACAGGAGTCAACAGGCAGTAACATAAGACAAGTCATGATGTTACTCCCTCTCACTACTGCATGTTCTGCCTGTGTCACCCTGTAAGAGGGAGAGGCAGGACTGTCTAATATACACAGCCAAAGACAGCATCACTGGATCTTTAAACAGCCAGGAGGGTTTATTCTCTTGCTGCCCTGTGCTGGACCCTGGGCTCCAGTCGCCGGTACTCACTTCTACGATCATTCGCACAGTGGGAAGAGTGGCAGCAAGGTTCTGAGCATGAGGTGGTCGAACGGTCACAGGAACACACCCAGTGTACAAACAGCCGTAGAAGGCAGCAATCAGCTCAATGCCTGCAATGACACAAGTGCTGGTGGATGCTGCTGTGACACTAACCTCTCCCCCAGAACTGCAGTTACAGTTCTTAATGGTGTGTGC
>JAGPOW010002799.1:449996-467976 GCA_030014935.1 Caiman crocodilus
GCTGCTAAATTTCCAAGCAACCTGCACAGCTGGTTCAGAGCCAGGCTGCACCCCCTCTCTCCCTGTGCAGCCAATATGGGGCCAGACCATGCTCCTACCCCCCCATGCAGCTGGTTAGGGGCTGAACCACTTCCCCTCCTCCCCTCCCTGCCACATGGCTGGTTTGGAGTCACCCCTACTCTCCTCCTGGATTGGAGCTGAGGGCTTTCTCAGGGCACCGGATTGGGACCATCAGCCAGATCAGGAATTGCCCATCCAGCCTGCTGGGGAAAAAGGTTGGGCACCACTGGAATAAAGAATCAAGTGGAACTGGGCACTGCATGGAACAATGTCCACTGAGAGTCAAACAGGCAGAGGCAGAAGCCAGTCCATAAAATGTTCCCAGCAGTGTGAAGAGAAACAGCCAGGTCAAGGGGACAGCCCCTTTCATCTGTGTGGAACATGTGCTCCTCAGTAACAGGCAGCTGTGACTTACCAGCCACAAGGGGCAAATAAACAGTATTCTGTGCCCTCGACCACACAGTAGCCACTGAGAACAGGGTCCCCAGGGGAGCTCCCACTTCCTGTTCAGTCACAAAGGTGGTGGCAGCAAGCACAGTCCAGCCAGCCATCCTGCCAGCTCCTGTGACACTATTCAGGGATGCAGTACAGCCACCAGTGGGTGCACAGCACCCAGAGGGGTGGTATCTTAGTACTTGGCAACACTTAGGCAGGGAGTCAGGACCTGGAGGTTCCTCAGTGAAAGAACAACCCACAAGTTGACTGGATCCAGTTGTCACAAGCATATTTTCAAACAACACATGGAGAGAGCCCCGAGAACGGTGGTGCCCACAAACAGCTTGGCATTTTAGGTTTTGTCCTGGCTAAACTACATTTCCACGTGGGAATTATGGCCAGTTCTAGAGCATCCTTACCAGGAGGATAGAGCAGCACCACGTTGTCTCCTGCATTGAGATGTCCCTTGTCACACAGCAGTGATGCAATTCTCTCTGCTCGTTTGTGCAGCTGGACACAGGTGGCTGTGCATACTATGGTTCCCTTGACAGACAAGAGAGGAACATGCTGAACAAGAGCTAGTGCAGTGTAGAGTGGCAGCAGAAAGACAGCACAGAAGTCAAAAAATCAACCTTTACCATTAGTCACCATGAACAGGCTGCGGACACTCGGTGGTCCATTATCTACTGCCTTACACTAGGCCTGCTCCTTGGAAATGCCAATTTCCAGGAAGCCTATTCAGCACATTCTTACTGCAGAAGCCATGTTACACAGCTGACTGACAAAGCACACTCCAAGGGCAGGCATCACAGTGGCACGTGGGCTGCCGACTCCAGACAACAGTTAAGTGTTACATTCATCTTGTGAACACAATGAGAATTCCCACATCTTGTCCTTTTCACCCATGGATTAAGCAACCAGAGAGGAACAATGAACATGAACCCTGCTGCCTGAAGCCCTCACATCTGCTGTTAAATACAGTCACTGCCCAGCCAGCCTGTGGGCTAGACAGAAAACTCCCTGACATGTACCTTGGCATTTAGCAGAAGGAAGAGCGGGTGGTCAGGGGTTGCTTGAGCTCTCCACTGTAACACCTCCGTCAGGAACTGGTGCTGCAACAAGAGGAAGTTGTGAGTGCCAGCACTTGTACTCCCAGAATGACACTTCTGCATGCCTTACACCACTGCTCACTGCATTTACACAGCTGTGGGGCAGGATTCTTCCCCACTCACTGCCCATGACTATTGTCTGGCTGCAGAGATTTACCTTTTTAACGAGATCGTTGTCTTCTATTTGTCCAAGGTCTCTCCCAGAGGCTTGAGCAATACGCTTCCCAGCAACCAGGTTCCCCACCAGCACAGAAGCAGGGCCAACACCTGTTGACAAAGAGAAACAGCACAGACTTGGTGAAGCAGGCAATGAAGGTATTTCATATTTTACTGCACAGTGGTACAAGCACTGGTTAAAGCAAGGAGAGGCTGTGAGGGCTCCTGGCACTGCCAGCGACTCTCTACATGGCTTTGAGCAAGTAATTTTACCTTGGGAAAGATTCAAGTTTCTCCCACCTGAGAACTGGGGCTAGGCAAAAATGTAATGCTCCACCAACAAAGGAAAGTTAATCTGTGAGGTTTATAAAGCCCTTGGCGATCCTTTGTGTTCATTTTCCTCCACAAAGAGATACTCTGTGATTTCACTGCTGAGGAAAATGCCTGGGGAGCAGGCAGGTCAGTCAGCAAGAAACTGGAAATATCCCAGTGATTCTCAGGCACTACAGCAGAGACAAAAAACCCAGCCCTGGGGCTACTCTGATTAGGGAGCCCTGTGAAAGAGGCTCTGTGGTACACTGACAGTCCACAATCAGTCTGTAAGCCAAGATACGAGGGGACAGTTCAGTGGCCCGGAGTCACAGCCTCTGGTAGGCGGCAAGGCCTGGGCTCGGGAATAGAAGGCTGCTCCCCAGGGCAAGGCTCCTCTCAGCATTCAACTGCCACAGCAACCGATGAAGGGAGCCTTAGAGGTGCAGAAGAGTTTTTAGCCAACTCCTCATATTTCAGGTGCTTCTTACCCATCGATCACAAGTCTGCTAGGGTAGGGTTTGAAATCAGCTCCTGAGCAACGGAAGCATCAAAGAAAGGCCTGAAACAGCCCATGATGGCAGGCTGGGAGGTCCCCAGCAGCAAGAACAGTGATTAACTCATGCTTCCCTTGCAAAGACATCAGACTAATTTCCCAGGCCCGAGGCAATGAACTCCATCGTTTATCCCTTGCTGGCCAGCGTTCACGATAGCAAGCAGCAGCTCTGCGTTACCTGGTTGTTTCTGCCTGGGTTTTGGCAAGTTGGTCACACATGTGTGCGGGCACATGAGGATGTTACAGGGGTGCAGTGAACCCTCCAAAAAGTGCTGTTTGGTTTGAGAGATATGGATCCCTCCAAGTGGAGTTTTTGGCAACGTGTTGGCTGGTACCAGAGCAAGGCAATATATACCAACTTGGTGAATGCTGTCAATTGCCTAGAGAAGGGAGAGAAAGTTGCTCATAATGGATGTTAACAGATGCTCCTGTGTTTGTCAGATCCTATCTCCCCTGTTTGCAACACCGTCTAGCGCAGCCGGATCCTGGTCTAGTAGAATGCACATTACAACAAGAATTTCTCTTTTAAAAATAAACCAGGACACAACACCACTGACTCATAGGTCCACCAACATGTGCTGGGCAAAGCTAGCATAAAGCCGTCAAGAGCAACAGCATCTAGCTGTTTGCTTGATTTAACATGCATCTATAAACAGATGCCTGAAAGGAGCCTCCTTGCTGCCCCTTGGAGCTGTGGCAAACATCTCCTGACCAGAGGGTGGAAGCCACCTCCCTTCTGTTTCAGCAACATGCCTAAAGACCTTGCCAGGGTGGGGTAAACCGTGTTGCTGTGCTGTAAACAACACGCAGAAAGGCAGAACACAGTGTCAGCATGCTAGTACCTGGGTGCCTGCCTTTGGCTCCAGTTAACACTGACCCACGCCCATCAGGGGTTACGCCATATTCCACATCTGTCTATTCAGGACCCCCAGGACATCGGGTCCAAAAAGCCCATCCATACCACTCTGTCAATGACCTGGCTTCTTGTTGCTGGCTGAGAAAGTGTGACGACAGATGCCAGGCTCTGTCTGGCATATGCGTGTGCCACCTGTCTGAAGGGAGCCACACCTCACCCAGCAAAACTGCTTGGCTCTAACCTGCAGCACTCGGCTCATCCACTGGAAACTGTCCTCCTCAGAAGCGTCCGGCCGCTGTTCTGCCACCACCACAATCCGCTCGTCATAAAACACAGAGACTGAGAATACAGCAATCCTAAAGGGAGAGAAAGGCATTGACAGGACCTCCCATGCCACCTCCTGGAGATGCTCATGTTCTGAAGGGCCAAGGAGGGGGACACACGCTACATGCTAGCGGAAGAGAACACAGCTTCAAAAGCTCCAAGGTTGGAGAAAAGAGACGCCACCAGGAGGCTGAGCGGGAAGTTTGACTGGCCAGAGAAAGTCAACCGTCCCACTCTGTGGATCAGCTTCTGTATTCTTCCCAGCAGCTTCCTTTTACACTCTAGCCATCAAATCTCTATTCCAGACCATAATAAAGTGCTAAACTGACATGGGTATAATAGGCATCTTTGAAATGTTTGCCCTAAAACCTAAATCCCACTGGCAGCCACTGAAACTCAGACTCCCCCAAGTCCTTTCAGGCCTTTAGAAAATTTTACCCAATGTCAATGTTAAAGAAAACAAAACTCCTTGGGAAAGGGTAAAAACCTGCCTGAGGCAGGACATGAGTCAGCAGTTAACAATGGGGGGCAGAAGGGAACTCTCCACAGGGCTGGTTATCCTGCAGCTCCCTGCACAGTGTTTTCTGATACCTCATTTCCTCTAGCTGGAACAGATTCCTGTCAGACAAGATACTCAGGCTTGATGGGCCAATTACTAGGGAGACTGAATATTCAAAGACACACTTGCTACAAGAGGGCCCAGATGAACCCAGTTACTCTTAGAAAAAACAGACAGATTGTAATGTAATTGCCAGATCGCATGTTATTTGCAGTGGGAAGAGAAAGAGGTTTCATCTCACTAACCTTCCTCTGTAGACTGTCTTTATCGATTCAACAGCCAACCCAGTTGCTACAATGTCGTCAGCATTGTGTCTGCGTCCGCTAACTGTCAGCAATCCATCCATTTTTCCAACCACAAACACCAAGCTACCCTGAGGGGTGAAAGATACCAGCAAATAATTACACACATTTCTCAGATGCTTTTGTAGGATTACACATCTTTAAATATATCCATGCACTCCAGCCGTTAGACTTAAAGTATTTTCCTAAATATCTGTAAAAGGAATCTTTTTCGATTGTGTTCTTCAAGAGTAAATTGTGATCAAATATTCCAAATTAAACTAAGATTGAGCAGGTGGGAATCCACCCGCTCAGTCAGTCGTCCACATCCAAAACTGCAGTTTTAAACAATTTACTTCTGTCCTCAACTGCTCTGCACTATTTGCAGCTGTAATCATGAGCAGCAAACAAAACCTCCAATACAAGCACAAAGGCAACATGACGTACAGGCCCAACAAACCCCAGCAAGCCTGAGCGGACGAATGGCACATCACCCACTGGAGAACCAGCCGAATTCACAGGGATGACCTGAAAGAGAAGAAGAGGACTTAAAGATAGCACAGTCTCAATCTAGGCTACAAAGGACTATTCCCCAGCTTGAACTGCCACAAAGATTATGCTAGGTGCAAGTGAAACTGCAAAATAAATTCCCTTCTGCTACCAGGTTTCCCTCTGCAAAGTATCAGCCTCCAGCGCAGTGTTTCCCTGCAACAGTCTTCACCTACATGAACCTGCCACTGGCATTAATTAGGAGAGAAAAAAAGTCACTTGGTAACACAAGCCTGGCTAGACCATGCACGTGAGGACTCTACTGGCAAGCTATCTGTTATGAACTGGAGCACAGTAAATGCAGAGTGCCTGCTGCTCATTTATCTGCAGAAGAAGCTTCCTCTATTATTCCTCAGCAGTGAGAACCATTAGGCATTGTCTGCTCTCCTTTTTGCTAATTGCAATTAGCCTTCCAGGCAAGGCTTCCCCCTGTGTCCAAAGCCCAAGCATTAATGTTGTCTTTGCTACTACAGACATTAGAAGATTCTGCAGTAAGGTCAATTCCACACTGAAAGCAGTTGCTGGATTTCAACAAGAGAGAAGGCAAGGTGTGCCACACAAACGTACCTCAAACGTGTTCTTTGTCACCCCAGCCAGTCCGTAATACATCATCCCTCCTGCTCGGAGGCTAACACAGATTTCACCAATCTCGTCCGTTTTACAGAGCTGGGGCGGCCCATCAGGTTTCACGATGCACATCATTCCTAAAGCAAAGCGCACACAACTGTAGGACTTCTTAAGAAGGGCTCAGGGGCCCTTTTTTAGAACACTGCCTGACACAGTTAAGTAAGAGGGATAATTAGTATTTTATGAAAATGCGACTAGGGACTCAAGTCTCCGGATGCTGGAGCCGAACACGTCCAGACACATCAGTGGAATCTTCCTCTTGAAATCAAGGGTTTTGCAACAAGGTGTGCCATGTGCTTAGGTATGCAACAGCAGGCAGCTGGAGTGTGCTCAGTTGTCAAGCTGATGTTGTGCTTGGGCAAGATGCTGGCTTTTAGGAGTAGACTAAGAAAAAGACTGCTACTAAGACATGGCCTTTCCTGCAAGGGTCCACAGTGCTTGACCACCGCTAAGCCTACACCTACCTTGGCTATGGTAGGGAAATCTGTCCATTTTACAGATGGATAAGATAAGATGTGGAGAGATTAAAAACTGTCCCTGCCACTCAAGACAGCAGCAGGACCAGTATAGGAAGCCAAGTCTGAGCCTCTTATTCTGGGAACTGAGATAACATCCCTAGTCCTGTGCTGTCACTGCTGTGTCCTTGCTGTCCCCTGAAGAGTGTTTATTGAACAAGAGTACACTCTTACCTCCAGGCATCACGTGGCCAACATCTTGCACGGTGAGAGCAGAGTTTTTGTCTTCCGTGTTTACACGGATCACGCTGTAACTCAGCCCATTCATGGACAGGATGGCTCTTCCAGGTAACGGTGCCCCAGGGACACCAGGCCTTAGAAGGAAACAGACTAGTAAGCTAAATCATCCTTAGAAATATTATTAGACCTTGATGGGAAACGCACATCACAGCAACACAAGGGGATGCACATTTCTGAAAGCCTTCATTAACTGAATTAATTTTCAGAACAGAAGTGGAAGCTACTGCTTGGGAGAACCATACTGGTCTGTGGCTTGAGTGCTGGGAGAGCCAGTAATCAGCCTTGTGTAGCACCCCTTCTACCCTGTCATCAGCTTAATCTGGTGGATGCGCCAGCTCTGGGACCGGGTCACTGCGGCTCTGCTTGCTGCAGAGGGGAGCAAATACCACTGCAGATATACACATATAGCCCCACAACAGCAAGAGGGGAAAATACCAAAGACTCTCATACTTAAGAGGGGACAATTCAGGGCCCTGATTCCCGTGAGCATGTGCCCAACCTCACAAGCTTCACTGAAGTCAGTAAAGAACACTGGACGCATGTAAATACATATTAAGAGAGTGACTCACTGCACATGGAAAACATACGGTATTACTATTTAAAGAGACAAGGCTGGTCTTGTATTTAGACTCAGTAAAATATGCTTTCACAAAGCTTAAGATAGAAAATTTTTTTTTTTAATTCCTTAGGAACAGTTTTCAAAGAATCTTCCTCAAGGACCTAAAAATGAAACTGGCTAAAACCTATACAGAAAACAAAAGGAAACTAACTTCAGCCTTGAGCTGAAGCAAAAATGAATGGTAAGAAGCTCAGTTTTTAAATCAAAGTCTCACCGTTCACAGTATAGATAAGGAAATGATATTAGAAACATTTTTAATTGGGCCATCTCCTTTTAAATACAGATGCACTTTAATGAGATGCTACATATTCCCATACCTCCGAATTGCTACAGTCATTGCTTCTGGAGATGTGGCACATGGACAAATTGCTTCAGGTTTAAGCCCATGATTCTGAAATAAACTCAGGAAAGCATCACATGAAGAAACAGACCCTGGAAGGCAAGACAGCATTTCAGACTGTTACTCAGAACTCGCAATCGAAACAACGAGAAACATTCTGCATGGAAGTGACCTGGAAATGCATACACCTGCAGTTCACAACATCCCTAAATACAGTATCATTCCAAAAGAGTACCGTCTTCAAAGGGCAAGACGTCAAGTTCTTCTTAGGCACTGAACACAAAGGTTGCTTAGTAACTATTCCCCAACTATTTGGGTTGGTCTAATAAAAGATATCAAATTCACTCAAGGAACCTTGTCTGCTCTTAGTCATTGAGGCACTTTTAAAAAGTCTATCTTAAGTATATACCAGTTGCTTATAAAAGCAGTTAATGCTTCAGTGCATCCTCTCTAAAGCAGGCTTCCGTTCAGCCATGTTGTACCGTATTTCTGTAATCCTGGATCAAGTTGCACAACTTAATTTACAGCATGCCTTCTGACAGTTGGTATACAGAGAAAGAGAGAACACTCCTACTGAGGAAAGCCTCACAACACAACTAGCTAAAGGGGTTTCAAATGCCGAATGAGTAAAAATAGCAACCCCACAACCACAGTCTCTTATGCATCTTTTGAGTTTGCATCTTTACCACAAAGGAACTGCTTCCGCTACAGATGGACTCAAACAGACACCTTGAATTTCCAAATAATGCCCTGCTAGAGAACGCACTCACAAAACTGAAATAGTTTCCATCTCCCCTAAAATAGCACATGTTCCCTGGCTGTTTCTCTTCTGTGTACACACATCCAAAACATCCCTAGTAGTATTTCAGTCTCATCCCTCCAGTTGGTACCATCTGGACAGACATTCATTAAGCCCTATAATCAGCAGCATGCAATGCAGATCTGTTGCTCATTTCTTTCAACACCATTTTTAAAACCCTTCTCTTCATCCCCTGTGAGCAATCTAAAACCACTCACCCCCACACCCCGCTGCCACACGGCCAGCTAATGCATCTCTTCCTGTTCTCTGGCCTGCTAGAGGAATCACTGCACTAACCTTTTAATCCTCTTACCAGAACTCCCTGTGTTCTACTGCAGAGCTGCCACTGCTTCCTTGCTAAGCCATCCTTCCCCTACCCTACCCTAATATTTCACCTACAGCTGTTACAACTGAACAAGTTTAGGGAGAATTAGGTGCCTGTGCACCTAATTCTAGAGGGTGTATTTAAGAATAGATGTTCAAAAGGTTTTGGGATAGGAAACTGAATTTCTTTTAATTGTGCAGGTCTGGATAGAGAGAAAAACACATTTTAAAAAGGTAGGATCTACAACCATAAAGTCTGAGAACCGCAGAGAGTTCAGGTCAGGCACAGCATCTGGCACCTTTGCCTTTCTGGCCTGTTAGTTGAAGACCATCATTTTGTCCCTGGAAGTCGGTACACAGAAGGAACCTGAGCTGAGTCCACGGCAAGAATGACCAGGGGGATCTCCCTCTGGAATACTCACAGGGGTTTGCACCATCCGTTACAATCAGCATCCGCAGGGAACTCAGGCTGACATCTCTTTGGTCCCGATGAGCCATCATGGCCCAGTGAAGGTCACGACATTTCACTAAAGCCACTTTTGCTGCAAAACAAGGACACAAATGGAAATGTTACAACAAAGAAAACCACTGTGCAAGATTTTCAGTGACGCGTGAAAGATCTAACACCAGACAGCCTCTGAACTGGGAGGCAGGCCTGTACCTCTCACCAGTGCTGCAGGTCCACCAGCGAGCACACTGGTCACAGCCTGGCATGCCACGGCTGAGGTTTTGGGCCAAGGGGGCCTCTGCGCATGGAGGCCATTTGCCATCAGGGTGACAGGGCTTGCCCTCAGTCAGCCATGCAGCATTAGGGTGCTGTGCACACATGGAAGGGAGCCCAGGGGACACATTTCTGAACACTGCTCAGACAGGCTCCTAAGCACAACAGAACTCACACCTCTGATGCTTCCTGTTCACCTGGAAAGCCATAAAGGGGACACAGTACCTTTGTGAGCGTGAACTCGCTGCACCCATGAGAGAGGGCAGGTTTTCATCACAGAATAGGGCACGCTGATGGTGTGCAACTTGTTCATTACATTCTGAAAAGCAGAAACAAAGACTTGCAGGGAAGTGCCAACACCGCACAGTTAATACAAGTCAGACAGAACTTGCCTTCCCCATCTCATTTCCCTGGCCCCCCACTAGAAAAAAAAGTCCTGGGGAAATTTACACCTTTCCTGCAAGACTGTGTATCAAAGCATCATGCAAATTTACAAGAAAGCCTAGCAGCTGGGCTAAAGCTTCTACCACTTTTGGCAGAGAATCTAGATGGGAACGGTACAGGAGGACCCAGGACAAAGTTGGACCCAAACTCTCATCCTTAATACACCTCACATTACAATCTGGAAGGGCTACAGGGCATTCAGAACAACAGTCCTCTGCGCCTAGCCCCTGAAGCACCACTTACCGTCAGCATGCCATGCCAGAGCCCTGCATCCTTCTTGAAATCCAGAACATTCACTACGGCTTCACCTGAAAGAGGCAAGTTGTGATACCAGCATGAAACTGAGCAGACAGGCAGGTACATGGAGCTGCACTGCTGGCAGTGACAGGCCCCTTTCCCAAGCAAGCCCCCGGGGGCAGCCCCTCCTGGTGTCAGACTGGCAGGTGAAGGGGTGCCTCACTTTAGGCGGAAAGAGGAACAGTGATGCTACAACAGAGGTGAGCACAACCCTGGTCTTTCCACCCTGTTGTCTTCCTTACACTCCTTTGAAAATCTCCATTCCCTTTTAAGCTCAGCAAAACCAAACATCAGTGATCTTTTGTATGGTGGGTAAGGTAAACACCACGCAAATGCCTGCATTAAGCTAGACAGATAAGAAAGCAGCAAACTTGTTCCATGACAGGACAGACTGGCACCCATTCTGCAAACTGCAAGCACGGAGGCTAATCTTCTTGCCTTCTTACACCTTTTAAATAGTCAGAGCTCCTAATTATGCAAATACAAATCCAGCAGATGCAGATGTATGCATGCAGCACAGTAAAGAAGATGACAAGGCACCGAGCTAATGTATCTAAGGATCAAACGTGAATGTAAGAGAGAACATGTAAAAAGCTTCACGAAAATTACATTCTAGCCCAGCCAGGCATTTATATGCTGATCCTGGAATACTCAAGTGTCTTAGCCTAATTAAGCACAAGGGGCAGAAGAGGACAAGGTTACAGGGCCGCCATTCAAGGGCTTTGGAAGATGGACCATCAGCAGTCAGGGAAACAAAAGCAACAGCCCCCAGAATGCATTCGCTTGCATCTCAAACAGAAATGACGCTGTACAGCTCATCAGCAGGCACTCTGAGCTACAGGGTATGTATGTTGCTTTCTGATTTGGTAGGCAGAGCAGACCAAGACACCTCCTGCAGCACAGCTTGATGCATCTCCTCTGGTCATTTCTGCTCTCTAACTGCTTGAGCCCGTAAAGCTCTACATGGTTTGGGGTCTGGTTTCCTGGGAAGGACCTGGTCTGTACACATGCTTCCACAGTGCAAGTCAGAGGGAGCACAACTGGACACTTCTCAGAGGAAGCTTCCCAAGGTATGGATTTGCTGACATTCCAGGCAAACTTAAAAGCCCATCATCTTTTTCTCCCAGCAGAGATATTTTTGAGCACCCGTTTGTCTCAGTTTATGCAGCAATCTTCTGATTTAGGAAAAAGATGATCCCAGCACCCAAAGCTAGATTTGAAAATCCACATAAACGAGCATGGAGAGAAAGCTCACTGCAAAGTGAGCTTGTCCCCCCACCCTCCCCATCAGGCACAACACTGCCATGGAGCACTGCTCACCTTCCGAGTAGTTGCAGGCCTGAGACAGAGCCTGACAATGAGACAGCATGGCAATTCGAGACACTGTCACGCCCATCACGCTGCCTTCCTTGCTGGTCTTGTACTGGAAAACACAAAACGTAGCCAAATTGGGAACCCTGGACCTTGCATGCGAAGGGGGTTACTGTGAGGTGAAGCCCTCATGAGTCAGAGCGGTCTCTCTCTCTACATTAACTGGGACGTTCAAAAAGGACCTGTTTGTGCAGGTGCATCCACAGGACTCACTAGAAGGTCGCACTGTTTCTCCGTGTAAAGTAAAATGCTGGGATTAGTCAAACTGCCATTACTTTGGCTTCTACTCATTACATTCAGAAGAGGAGCCCAATTCTCATCTACTCCATACCTCAATATAAGCTGGCTCTGTTCCTGCAGCTGAGATGTTGGGCTGCCAGTCCTTTGGTGACTTGGAAAGATACTTTGAGTCTGTCACAACCCATTTGAGCCTGGGCCAACCTAGAGCAAAAATGAAAGGGAACACAAAGCCTGCTTAGTCAAAGAAATCACCATTCCTCTGCCACTTGCAAGGAGACAACTGTTTGCCCATCTCACTGAGGGATGCATTTGCCAGAAGCAGGACTAAACAGACAAATGCACAGTCTGTTGAAAATGCAGTCTGAAGAAGTGACTTGTGTCTTGGACCCGAGTTTACTTTCCCACAGAACCAGGAACCACTCATCAGGAAGGGATTGCTGTGCAGCTTTCACTGACTGATGCCATGTGACAAATGGAGATCCTGTCCCTGGCTTACCGTGTTGGGGCAAAAGGTCATATATCAATGACCCACAGGGGAATCACTCCCTGGAAGATTCGTCCCACTGCCCCACCTTCATATATAGGGTTTTCAAGCAATGCAGACTCCTGCCCCCTTTATGACAGTCCCCTGCTACATTTCACACCATCCTTCTCTCCAGCACTGACAGATTGTGATTTCTGACTTGCTAAATACCATCAAAGCGGTAAGGCTGACTCATCCTAATATCCATTGCCATGCCCTGATCCCAAACGAAGAGGATGACTTGCTGGAAATCTCATCACTCCCAAAAGAACAAACAGTGTATGGTTTTAGTTCATTCTTAGCTAGCATTAGGGAACTCAGCCATGAGTTGAGCTACAGCAAAAATAAAACTGCAACTGAGCTAACCTTTAAACTGCACGATTTCCCCATTCTGGGTTTTTGGCAGCCCCTTCAGACACACTTCTGTGGTGAGAGCCAAAGCGATGCCACAGCTCCCCAACAAGAAGCCAATCTGCTGACCTCCAGCATCCTGAGGGAAAAGAGACAAACGTCAGAGCTTCCGAGCAATCAAAGAATCTGAAGCCAATTTTACCTGTACCAAAATCAAGGTATGGTAATGCTCTGGTACCTGGGAGGTAACATTATGGACCTGCTGGGAAAAACAAACATCCCGTTTCATTGGGATTGTCCTCCTGCACATCTGGCAATAGTTTAAAACTCAAGCAACAAGCACAGGCTGACAGCAATGATGGGCATGCAACAATTTCTGAGTTGTATGTTAACATACTCTAGAAAATGATGCTGTCTGCGTAATGAAGGCATGCAGGGAGACAAGGAGACACTCCTACTCAGGGCTGTTCCCTAGGGTAGGCTGAGCAGCTGTGGCAGATGTAGTTCTGTGAGAAAATAAGGGTCTGCAGAAAACGAGACCCTGCTGTAAAAATATGGAGGGCTATTGCACCTGATGCCTGGCAAGTCTGTTCCCTTCAATTAATGATTCTCCAGGGGAGAACAGAAAGATGATATTGCACTAGCAAGACCAGAAGGACTGGAGGTGACAGGCTGGTGCCTCCACAGGCAAGAGGGGCTGCTTTGATGCATGCCAGCATGGAGCTATTGAGCACACATGGCCTGCTTTCACTAAGAAAAACCCTAAAATGTTGAGCATAACTCATAAGCAAAAAAGAAATATATATATATATATATATATATATATATATAAAGCATTGAAACAAGTCCAATGTTGTGTCCATTCCCCCAAAACTAATTTGTGTTAAACAGACACTAAGCACTGGAATAAAACTGACCAAGTGACCCGACCGGCCAAAAACTGGAAGAGGCCATAACTTCACATTTTTGTTGCCATGATAGTCCTTGTGTTGAGGCCGCAAAGCAAAGCAAAGCTCTGGGAATCCCACAGCATTACCAGCCTAGCTTATTATTACATTACCATCCCCCTTGCCACGTTTGCCATTATCCTGCTGCCACTGTGTTCTCTCAGGAAACCCCATGGTTTCACACAGCTCTTAAAAACAGCGGTAATGTGGCAACACGATGCAAGAGATGGTAAGGGCAGAGACAACCCTCTTGCAAGCAGAACTCATGCCGCATGCAGCAGGCCCACAGTGCCAGGTGTGTATCAGGGGTGCTGAGCACCCACAGCTCCTCCTGACATCAAAAGGCAGCTGTGGGTTCTTTGTACTGTTGGAAATGATGCCTCTACAGGACAGGTGGCAATCTCTGCTGTAGAAACCAGGCTTCACCGCAGCATTGGGGAACCCACTGTATCCAGTACATTCTCCCAGTCTTACATTCTGCAATGCCAGGCTCCTATGCCGCTTTCATAGTGTATCGGCAAGAACTCCTAAGACATCAGCTGAGTGCTGCCAAACCCAGCTGACATCAGAGGCTGATGGTCTGACTTGGTTATCATCCCACATCAGCCTATCCCTTCTCCAAGTCCCCATCAACGTTACCTTTCTGGTAAGAGGTACCTCTATAGGCACTGGGATCACTTCTGCTAGCAGACAGCCATAAAACGCCACCATGAACATGACCGGGTCATTGTTGGGATAAACAAGGGCTACCTACACACAGAAACATTGGTTTAGAGGATGCAGAACAGCACAGAAGTTTGGATTATGTTCCCATGATTCAACTCGTGACTTCACTAACAACAAAGTTAAGGTCAATTTGATGGCCACTCTCATTCTCCATTCCCCCCTATAAAGTGAAATTGCTACCAAAACCTGCTGAGTCTTTCTGCCCATTAACATGTTAAACAGGATCCTTTACAGGGTTTTCCGCAAACTGCAGAAGAGCGTGTGTGTGCATTCCCTACACCCACGTAGTGCTTTTCTCCGTAAGTACACATTCAGCAAGAGATGGAAATTCCTGCATTGAGATCTCCAACATGGTTAGCAACCCCAGTTTCTATAGGGAGAGGTACATGTAAGGAAGATGTTCAAGGGCATCTGTAGGATTTACAAGCACAAATCTCACTGATTAACTCCCTTTGGCCTTTCTAAAAATTGGAGCCCACGTGTTCTCCTACAGAGAAGCAAACGTGACAGCATGCCACCCCGGGGTCTTTGCAGCTTTAGTCTTCATAGAGCCTGGAAATCTCCCATTAAATGAGACTGATCTCTAGGATGAGTCACACACATTAAAGGAGGAAGATCTGAATGTCTATGGGTATGATAGTACAAAAATCCCTCTTCCCACTTCAGAGAAAGAAGCAGGTAGTCTTGAAGCTCATTACCCTGTCTCCAGACTTTAGCACAGGTTCATTTTTGGTCCCCAGCTTATTAAGCAGCGTGTAGGCCAGCTTAAGGCTTCTGCTCCACAATTTGCCTGGAACACAAAGAAAAGAAGTTTGCTGACTTCACATCTATCATCTGGACAGTAATACTCAGCTCCCAGGTGGCTTATCAGGCAAGGATCATAAGTGTCACTTTACAGAGAGGAAGCAGAGGTGCGAAGGCTAAGTGACTTGCTCACAGTGGTAGTAAGACTGACAGAACCCAGCGGTCTGACTCCAGTCCTCTCCGGGAGTTCATCTAACAGTAAGAATGTGCAAGGGCAAACTCAGCTGCTGAAGTCCTTCGTGCGTCAAGGATTTCATCCTCATGCAGCTTTAGACCAGACAAGATAAAGACTTTCTTTTAAGGGCAAGAGGAGTCATTTTATTATCTCCCAGCAATGCCGTTGTTCCCAAAGAGAGCTGGTTAAAAATCCAAGAGTTTTGAAAAAGTAATATTGCCTCCTGTTTTCTCCAGATTCCCAAACTGTGTTCTCCAGAAACAAACAAGCAGCAGAGCTGGAGTTGTATTTACAAGCGTCTCCGGAGGCAGCAGTGGTGTTGCCCAGCACGTGCCTGTGTTCCCAGCGATTCCCCACACTTCCACTCCAGCTTCCTGCAGACACCCCCATTTGTGCCCCCGATGCCTTTAGAGCAGTCACCCAGCTTATGCATCATGTTCAATTCTTACAAATCTGCTTTGTTCACAGACCCCTTCCCCAATCTGTTTAGGTCAGGGGTCATATCACATGCTACATTTATAAAGTGCTGTCGCACTGCCATCCTACAGAGTCAGAATGAGGAGGAGACGGATGATCACTGCAGTTAGTCATATGAGGAGTCTGCAGAACATTTTCCATGCTGGATTTACACAGCTTTGTCTAAAAACTCTCAAAGCCCAGAAATGGCACTTTTCTGGTTTGACTGCAACAACCCTGTGCTTTTTATCCTTCCCCACAGCAGCAGAAATACTCACCATACGTCAGGGTATAGACTGGTTTTCCTGTAACATCCAGTGCAGTCAGACAAGGGCACTTGGCCTGTGTGGTTCCCCAGCGCTGCAGAGCTGCTTCTAAGGCAGGAGGCCAATTACATACGACTCCCAGAGGCTCTCCCTTTACAGGGGTCATTTGCCGTCCCTCTGGCTTGGGCTGGTTTGGGTCAGGCTGCGGGACTGCAAGGGAAGCAAAGAACATTCCCAATGAATCCCAGCTCACACAGCCACAGGCAGGGGAGCTGGAAAAGCAAACCGAAAGCGAATGCTTTTCTACACAAACCCATAGCAGCCTTTAAAAAAACCACCCAAACAAACAAAGCGCTGCATGTATAACATTCCCCCTGGGGACAGGATGGGGAGAACAAACCACAGGACAGACATTAGTCAAGTCACTTAGTGCGCTCCTGCAGGTGTTCATGTCATGGTGACAAATGCAGTTAAACAAAAAAAACACAACTCAAAATTTATGTGGAATTTGAATTCCACAACGTTGAATCAAGAAGCCACCAGCTTCTATGGAATTACTGACATGAGATAATCTCCCTCAAGGGTTTCAGGTAACTTTAGACACTAGGTTTACAAAACACATCTAAGGTGTCTGTGAAGAAGTCTAAGCTACTGGCAAAAATACAGGGCTAGTGACTGGGGCCGGACTACAAGGCTGGTAGCATTGTATCATCCATCTGCAGGACAATGGATTGCTTTGAAAATTGCTTTGCTGCTACTGGAACTTGGCCACAGATGATCCATGCCTGCAAACATCAGCTGTGAAGAGGAAATCAATCTAAGTCAACTCTGTACAATGGCCTAATTAACTTCATCATGGGCTTAGGCCTGCAACAAACAGTTGGGAAAACACTGCTGCTCATTACCTTCCACGATTTCTTCAAAATCATCCACAAAAAATTCCTTCAGGGGTGGCCTTTTTGGTCGCTTCAGAGTGTTGAGTAGCTGCTGAATTTTTGTGGAGACTCTGCTGCTTACAGGGACCCCTGGGGGAAGAAGAAGGAGTTCAGCTAATGAAAGGATTTACCATTCCTACTGTGCTTTTATCTCGATTCTCATCCCAAGGAATTACCCCCTTCAACAGGATTACTGGGCACACCAGAACCGGCCCAGTCTTAATGAGAGAGACCAGCGCAAATTGCAGCGATTAGACTTCTTCTGCGTTTACCAAGGGGGCAGAAGCTGCTAGGAACCAAGAGCCATTTTGATCTTTTCCTCCCATTCCAAAGCCTCATTCCCATTGGTCTTTAATCTATTACATGCGTTGTGGAACATGTCGTACAACCCGACATCAGACTGCAATACAAACCAACTGTAAGTGTGCAATGGGGCCAGCAGAGGGTACTGTCACTGCAAGCACAGATACCACCCTTATCCACTGGGTAAGCACTGAACAAGACTATCTAGAGAGGCTGTGGAATCCCACCCTTGGAACTAGTTAGACAAACACTAGGATGATTTAGATGGGGATGGTCCTGCCTTGAGCAGGGGGTTGGAATAAATGCCTCCAGGGGGCCTTGCCAGCCCTACTTTTCTATGATTCTGCCCCAAAATCTTATGCCAAGTAACTCGCAATCATAGTATTGTGGTATCTAGGGTCAGAAGGGGCCTAGAGCAGGCCATCTAGTCTGACCCCCCGCCAATGGCAGGAACGAGCGCCAGGGTCACAGGACCCCAGCCAGGTACCTATCCAATCTACTCTTGAAGGTGCCCAAGGAAGGAGCAAGAACCACTTCCCTAGGAAGCCGGTTCCACATCCTAGCCACCCTAACTGTGAAGTAGAGTTTCCTGATGTCCAACCTGAACCTGCTCTCCAGTAACTTGTGACCATTGGTCCTAGTTACCCCTGGTGGTGCCCGGCACAAAAGAGCCTGCCCTATTTCCTGCTGATCGCCCCTCAGCAGCTTATAGGCAGCCACCAGGTCCCCCCTCAGCCTCCGTTTACTGATGCTGAACAGGTTC
>JAGPOW010002799.1:468076-497603 GCA_030014935.1 Caiman crocodilus
TCCCTCAGACGCTCCTCATAAGGGCTATCCTGCTGCCCGCATATCAATCTAGTGGCCCTCCTCTGGACCCTCTCGAGGCCGTCCACATCCCTCTTGAAGGGAGTGCTGTCAACTCCATGGTAGCAAAACAGTGTGTTTTCATCCCTCTCCCTTTCCCTCTGGGGATTCCAAAACACTGGCATTTTAAAAGCAACAACTTCCCATAAAAAGTATGAACTTTTACCAGAAGATGGTGAGCTGAACAAAGACAGCAGAGCTTCTAAAAGCTACCTCACTGACTAGATCAGGGTGGGCAGTTACTTCGGGCAAAAAGCCACTTCCTGAGTTTTGGCAAGCTGTTGAGGGCTGCATTTCCCTCTCTGGTGCAGGGAAGCGGGAGCAGCCCCATGGTCCCAGGTCAGAAGCCTCTGCTAGGCAGGGGATTCTGGTTGGGGGGAGCAGGGCTAGGCAGGTCTTGCTGCTGGGTCCTACTGCCCCTGGCTCTTGTCATCTCTGACAGGCAGCCAGGAGCAAATAAATATTAATTTGTCTACATTTTTTAGGGGCCCTGCAGGCTGGATACAATGACCTGGCGGGCCAGATCTGGCCCCCGGGCCGTATTTTGCCCACCCCTGGACTAGATGCACCTTCTGTGTACAATTACATGCTGCAGTAAAATAAAGGCTGCCTTGAAAATCCCAACTTTCTTAAGGTGTTCAGTCCTGCACAGGGAATTCTGCACAGACAGTCTCCACTTGCTGTACGCACTGCCTATAAGCTTCAGCTCTGTCTGCGATGCTTGGCATTCACCAATAAAATGCCAATGGATTTAGTGTTGGAAAGTGCCAGGTAATTCACTTATTGTCAGCCTTGACTATGCATTCAGTGTAGAAAATCCATCTGGCAGCAGCACAAGCACCCCACGTTGGCCACCTGGCTCTGCCTGCCTCAGCAGTGATTTGTGGGGAGGGAAAAACAAGGGCTCCTTCAATCCTTGCTCGTGCTGCGGAGTGCCAGAAGGGCGCCTTGTTTGTGGTGGTTATTTCAATCCACTTGTGCATCACATGCTGAATTGAGGAACTCTCCCACAAACTGATTCACTTCAGAGACCAGTCTCAGTCACAGGGCAGGATGAGAAAACACAATCTAGAGGTAATGGCTTTGAGTCATCCAGTCTCCCTAAATGGCAAATCTAACTTAGTTCCAGGCACTTTGGGGAAAGCACTGAATAGATGACTTATTTTCCCCAAGAGGAGGAGGCAGCTAGTCACTAAAGGATTTTTGATTTTGCTCAGGGTTCTCCGAGTCTAGAAGCTGAGTAAGTCGCTTGCAACAAAAGGAGGTGGATCAAAAAAGATCTGGGTCACTGGAATTGCGGAACCTAGGTGCATTAACCCTGGAGCATGACAGAGAACCTAATTCCTTGCCCCACAAATTTCTTTCCGAGTAGGGAGGAGGCACAGCAGGTTTCTGTAGTGCACACAAAAGTGTAGTAATGCTGACGTTGCAGGCACTTAAAGTTAGTGGGATACAAGTGCAGTCAGAACTGATGTTGATGTCCTACAAGCCTAGCATTTTCTAATCACATCACTATGGCACAATGTTCAGCTCCTTCCTCATGCTCTGGGTCTAATTTGTGGTGCTCAGAAGCGTTCCGTACCATCAGCAGTGTCCATGAGACTAGACCGGTTAGACCCTTTGTGCATGCCTTTGACAATTCCTGAAGGAGGAAGGTCAATAGTTGCTGGGCGTGCTGAGGAAGAGGATGTGGAGGTAGTTGCAGTGACATCAGGGGGAACGGAGAAATTCTCTAGAAGGGGAAGAAAAAAAAATCAAGATTTAATTTAACTAGTATCCTTTATTCTAAGTAGCAAATAGTGTCAAGTACCAGGCACTGCTCTTGATAACAGAATAATGCTCTGCACTTATAGCATTACTTTTAGTAAAGCATCTCAAGGAGCTCCCTAAGCATTAATCAAGCATCCCATGGCAGTGTGCCTTATCCATTTTGGTGAAGGAAAAACAAGCGCAGAGATGAACTCACTGTCTCCAAGTCACAAGGCAAAGCTGCCAGACCCCAGCACCTAGTCTTCTATTTTACTTCCAAACCAAGCTACATCTTTAAAGACTAGGTACTGTAAAAGAGTTACATGGGATCAAAATGTGTTTGAGACCGTCAGATTCCTAGAAGATAAAACTATACCATCTGTGCAGCATAATCTGCTAGAATCAGAGGTGTAATAACACCTCACCATGAGTAACTTCCTCCTCAGTGACCTCTTTCTAAACTAAGCAGGAGGGAAAACAGTTAATTGTAAATGTAACCCTCTGAAGTAGGTTAAGAAAAGAAAAGTGCTGGGCTGAAATATCATTCACTCTCAACAGCTAAGCACTTGGGCATCAACTGGATGTTCTACTGGTCTCTCTGGCAGCTTCAAAGACAGGGCACACAACGGTGCGGACAAGAGGTCTGGGCTTTCAAAAGAGATGTAAAGTAGAGGTCCACTTGCAGTGCTTCAAAGTGCAAGGCACCTGCACAGCAAAAGTGTTACTTCTGATCTTCCTTCCTCTAGGTAAGGATTTTTTGTTTCTAGGTAGCACCTATGTATTTTTACTTGGTAAAATACACAGAATCCAAGTATATTTACTTGGATTCCCAAGGACAGCAGGACAGGAACTCCCCTCCTATACACCTGGGGAAGTATGATGATAGGAAAAGCTCATTTTGGACAGAGCTCCTCAGTTCAGCGGAAACAAAGACCTTGGTTTTGTTTGCCCCTGAGCAAGCAGATGCATTTTTACTGTTCTTCAAAGAGCTCACCAGCAGAACGGCACAGGCCAGAATTCGGATGCATTCAGTTTTAGACGATTCCACAAGGTGATCTTCTTGTTTGTTTCCATGTTGCAGATAGTTATTATAAAAACATTATTTAAAACTAATTTACCTTTGAATGTTGTTGAACATCATTTGGAAAGTACTAAAAAAGTTCTGTTAGACGCTAAATGTTCAGGCCTTGAAGAGCAGGTAACCCTAATTCATCATCAGAAGCTGATTTTGCAGTGGCATTTCTTTTCTGTATTCCCCAGTTTAACGTGCCTCTGTGCTTTAGTAAGGTATTAATTATACTGACTATGTTTTATGGACAATTTCCCAGGTTTTCCATTTCAGAAATGACTTGCATCCCAGTACAGAGCCAAACAAAAACACCAGCAATATAAAACATCAAAGAAGGAAAGTGAAGCAATTAAAAACACCAACACTTCTATGCATTGCTTGTCCCAAACCAATTCAGCCAAAGCACAGAGCACACAGACACAGATATGCCCCTGGGATGCAGTAATATCCTGAAAAGCATATATAAAAAGGAAAGACATACAAAGGAGCAAAACAAACCCTGCAATTTCAAACAGAAGCATCAGCAGCAGGGAACACCTCAGAGCATCAAAAAACTGAGCCTGGGGTATCCAGATCTGTAGTTTCCCCCTCCCCTCCATCTCGGGAACATGGACAGCTAAAGCAGGAAAAAAATCTGTGCCGGATCTTTAATCTGTGCTGTGGCAAGTCTCTGGTGACTGTCAGGGCACATGTTTAGTCTCCTCTTTGTTACTCAATAAATATTAAAATGCTAGATTATAAGCACCTGTAGTGCAGGTAGATTTCTTCTAAGGCAAAATATTCCCCAACTATTTAAAGAAAAGAATCAACATGACATTGCAGAACATGAAGGCCAAAATCACCCTTTGCAGTTGGCAGCATGATTTGTGCAAATAGTAGGGTCAAGTAGCTGTAGACATAAGCAACACCAAAACGCAGAAAGCAAGCTCTGCCTGCCAAACAAGTCTGTACAGTAACTGCATCTGTGGGACCCCTTCTCTAGCAGCGCACTCCTGCTCCCCTTCACCAGCAACATTTCCCCTTCTCTAACCTCCTGGGCCAAGCTTAGTGCTGGAGCAACTCCACTGAAGGCCAGCGAGTTCTGCCAAGGCTGAATGATACCTTACTCCAAATTCCCCTTGGACAACTGGGAACGCTACCTTTATCAATACAGAGGCTATGCTCAAAGTGCTTTTAGTTTTGCTGTTCATACCCAGCTCCTACCTATTCGAGTATTGGCAAATACATCAGCTAGTGACCCACTGGTCCCTTTTCCTTCTCCATGGGACAGTGTAGAAGATGCAGATGAAGATGTGGATGACCCCTGAATAGATCGGTTGATCCAAGACTCAGCATTCTGTAAGCTCTGATGCAATGCAGCAGAAAGAGCAGCCTGGCGCCTTAGTGACCCCTCGTCCTCGGATGCAGAAGATGTGTCTGTGTGGAATCAGAAAAGAAAATCTAGCCTCTTAGGGAAGCACAATGCACTCAACATGCTCTCTTTGCAATTGAAATATCATTGACAAAGGCTCCGCATCTCCTAACACAGAGGACTTGCTTTACAGACTGTCGACAAGGTTACATAGCCAAAACAAAGGTAAAATTGGTTAAAGCAAGCACACATCCTCAGCGTGAATCAATGTGCTCCTGTTCAAAAAGAAATGCTTACAAAAACATTCAGACATCAGTTAGACAGTTATCCCTGAAAAGGCAGGCCCAGCGGTTCAAAGCTTCATCCCTCATTGCCGCTGCATTCAAACGGTCTATGGAACCAGCTGCTGTGCCACTGAGCATCAGTTATTCTGAAATGGAAAAGGTGGTGTCAGAATCAGTCTTTGGAAGGCACAAGTTCGCTTGGAGACCTGGAAAAGATCTATACTGCCATCAGTGTGTTACAGGAATCCAGCGGGGAGTAGCACCTTTACGTTCCTCAGCACCTAAGGCTGTTCATGTGCACGCGGTTTTGCTGATGCACATGGGTCCATTTCAACTGATCCTAGGAGGGGAAAAAAATCATAGAACAGGAGACTACATCCCACACTTGCAAGGGGACCAGGCATTTCCTCTATTTGAAGTCTATGGACAAACAATTCAGACATCATAAGGGATCTTGCATTATTTACTACTTATACAGTAACATAAAGGTGCATGGAGCTATATATAAACTTACATTAAGCTTTAGCTTCAAATACTTCCGTGTTCGGGTAAGTGACTGGCTGCCCATAATCCTAAGCCTTAGGAGGCTCTTTTAAGTCATAAATCAAACTGTTAAATCACACCTACCGACAGCCAGTTCTAATGCCAGCATTAATTGCTTCAGCACCCACGACACACAACGTGCCAGTCCCGTACAACTAAAACAAAGCTGGGACCCATGCAGCCAAGCTGAGCAGCTACTCAACCAACAGGAAAAGTGATCAACAGGGAGGCCAAAATTAGCCAAAGGTGAAATGGCCCAACAGAAAGAACGTGCACAGAGATGCAATGAGTGGAGTCATGCAAAGGGGAGGGCAGGGGGGGTCGGTTCCACAAAATAACTTCTTGGTCAATAAGATCCAATTCAGATGGAAACTCAAGACCAGAGTTTGCTGCCTTGCAGTGGCTGTTGAAACAGGCTTCCTAGGCAGCTCCAAGGCCAGGGCCTGTGTGCTACACAAATAAGGTCAGAGACATTGCTTACTGGTAACCAGTGCAGATCCAGAGGGCAGTGCCACTTCGTTGCCCCCACAACAGGAGCAGCCAGGCAACTACACCATTTCTATTATGCTACCTTTCTTTTCCTTTCTTCTTTTTTTTAAACAAATTCAGCGTTGGGAAAGCAGGTCAAACCCAAACGGAAGTACAGGTCCAGGACAAGGTGAGTTCTCAAGGTAGAACTGTAGGTGTTATCAAGTCCTTGCCTCAAAACTCAAGGACACAAATGGAAGGGCTCTCACTGCTTCCTACTGGGCTCTGGATCAGGTCCCAAAGAAAGAACATGAACCCATGCAGTGAGGGCTGGCACGGGTGACAGCACCTCAAACAACATTCATCATGCTGAAAAATGATGAAAACAAATCCAGTTAGAGAATGAGACCCGAAGACACCACACAACAGAGCGCACAGAGGCTTGGTTCAGTGCGCTGGCGATTCAGATGAGCAGCTGCACCCCTCCCTGCCATGCTGAAAATTAATCGTGCTATTCACAGTAAACACGGAACTGTAAATCAACCTCTCAACGAAAATACACTTCCAGTGAAATAAACTCCAAGTGGAATTCATTAAATGAGGAAAGACTTTTGCACCTGTGGAAGGAATCATCTGTCAGACTATACACATGTAGTTTCCAGGCTCAGCCTTGGCCTACAATAGTAAATTGACCCCATCAAGTGGTTTTATTTTTGTTGTAACCTAATGCACAGACATCTGAAATTAAAATAATTTGCGCTGAGAAGGGCAGCAAAACTGGCTTTAGGTTGCTGGGTTTGTAGCTCACTGGTTTCATTAAGTCTTTTTATTGGATCAATTTTGCAAGGAGGTGTATTGCTTTGATTCAATTCCTTATTTTGCTAGTCCTTTAAAAATAATTTTTAATGAATTAAAATAGCTTCTCGGGAAGCCTGCTATCATTGAGGAAACTGGTGTCCTTTCCTCGTGATGCTGCTAGACACAGCTGAGCAGGTATTTCAGCAAACACAGCGGGCACTTGAGGTGCTACGAAGATTAATATGTTCATGCATAGCATATGCATTTTTCAGCATGTGGTCTAAACTGATTAGCGTTTCAGTACCAGCATTTTGCCAGCTGAAAGGATTTTCCAGACCTAGAAGAATGATCTATACACATGGTGTTTTCATAAAGTGTGTTATGGGGCAAGTAAGCATATTGTAACCTATTTGTCACTGGTGACAGGGAGAGAAGGGAGGGTGGAGGAAGTTTTGGTGGGGGAGTTGAGCTACAGCTGCAGGAGAGAGTAGCTAACTGATGCAGGACCAGAGAAAACCCCATTTGCAAACATCCGAGTGGTACAAAAATCCCAAACCTGCCACGCTCCCAGAAGCCTCCGAGTACGACTGTCGAGCAGGCAGCATTTGGAACCGGAAATGCTTCGTGTGAACCTCACTGCATTCGGTGTTTGCCACCTGGCCTACAGCCTGACAGGCACCTTCCACCCTTGTGAGTTAACAATATATTTTAGCCAGCATCTAAATCAAATGCTGCTGAACAGAACAGAATTTCTACAGTATACATAACATATTTGCTTACTTTTCACCAAGCAGGAATAGCAACGGACATGAAAATCTAGCTCAAAACCTTTTTGGTTTTAAAAGTCATCTTGAAGGCTGACTGCAGCTCTGGCAAAGTTTAGCTTATGTGCATCTTTTAAAAGATTATATAATGCATTCTGCTAAAACACAACATCTAAATAATTTAAAATTCAGACTCGGCTCTGTGCCAAGAGAGTCCATGGGAAAGATTTGCCTGAAATTTTAAGCAGGTGGTTTAGTGCTGAATGCTATGATTTCCACAAAGCCGGGGAACACACTGGTTTTATTAACTTCTTCATTGAGTTTCAAAACGAGCATGTAGCAACTTTCTGTTTCCTTGGCATCAGCTACTCCACTGCCACACACAATCAGCATCCCTAGGACAACGTGGAAGAGGGGTAAGGAACCCAAGTCACTGCCGATGCTTTATTAAAGGAAGTTACATGGAGAAATTTTCTATCCCAGTTTTGAGACCCTTTCTCCAAATCACTCCCTTCCTCTGCAAAGCTATTAGCATGGACTTCATGTCATGAACTGCAGGTTTTTGACTCATTACAGTCAGTGGCTTGATAAGAGCATATCAGTCTGAATCCTCAGATACAATTAAAGCCTGCTCTCTCCATCTGCTGCCTGGGAAGAAAAACTGTAACCCAAATATGTGGACTGGTAAAGAAGACTGAAAGGAAACGGCTTTGAACTTCGTGTCCCTGGAAGGTGATGGAATTATGGCCCTAGAGACTAATCCTTGAGCTGTTCACAAGGTTCAGCACGAGCAGTGAGCAAACTCTGTGCACAAACAGCCCAGAGCAGCGCTGATCTTCACGGGAAATATGGTCCTCAACTGTCAGGTTTTCATCATAGTTTTTTTTCATGATTTTCCAGACGCCCATTCCCAAGGAACTGGGCCAGGTCCCTTTCCAATTCATTCAGGCCACCAAAAAGACACTGCCTCTGCTGAACGAACAGAATGCTTCCCTCATTATGACTTGGGCATGGCAAAGTGGTACAGGACACGGGGTTCAGACCTGCTCTTCCCTTTCACTTCTCCCCACTGGCCTGAACGAAGTGCAAATCAGCCACCGGTCACTGACTACGCAGCTGCAAATCTCCCTTTCTTCAAGGCTGCGAGCCAGGCCCTGAGCTCTGGCCCCAACTGCAGACAGGCCTGCCTGCTAGCATGAAATATTTCCAGACTAGATGGAGTTTGCTGGTGCTTTACTATTTAGACGAGTTATCACCACTTCAACGCACTGCATGAATCCATGCAAGCTTCTGGAATAGTGCAGAGCAAGCCGCGTGCGCACAGGTGCAACAGGACTCGGCGCAGAAAGGAAAGCTGGCAGGATTTTAATCCTGGTTGTGCATACTGCTGTGTTTGTTAACGTGTTGATCCACATGAGTGACTAATATCTATGCACAAAGAACCCTTACAAAGGAGAAGCTGAGGTAATAACCTCATGACATTGGTGAATGATTTCAAGCCATAAAGAAAAATGAGATGGCAGCAATTCAAGCTATCTGAAAGAATTTGAGTATCTACACAGTTAGGTCACAAATACTGACAAAGAGCTCAGGAGCCTTCGACCAAGCTAAATGCTTTGAATTCCCCACCCCACAAGATGCTGCTTTTTTTTTTTGACAAATGCACACAGACAACATGAGGTTCATTAACTGCTCCCAGCTGTCAACGGGGATTGAGGTTGGGGAGAGGAGATGTTTAACAACACTGAACTTTAAAGGCATAACTGTGAGGGGAGTAAGGTTTAATGAAGGGCATTACCCACTCGGGGACTAATAATGGACAAGTGCCTTCAGATTAGATATCACAGAAAGAACAAGCCAGACAACATTAAGGAGGAAGGCAAGAAAGGGAGCACGTATAAAAGGGTACCCCCGTGGACAAGGCTACATACAATCCTAATGCAGGGTCGCGATGCTTGCATGCAGGACAGTGGAGGGGTGAGGGAGCTGAAGTGATGCCAATTACAAACCAGCAAGCATAAGATTGCTTTTGAGTCGCAGATTTTTTCACAAGGCCCATTGATGCCTTTTGCACAAAGCATCTCACATATCACGCAGGAGATGTTCATCAGGCTGACACTGCAGAGTGGCAGGCGCAGCGGTTACCTGCCAGTAGTAAACGCCGTGATCAGACCCGAAGTCTGACAGAGAGGCTTGTCATCTGCCTCGCTGCACCAGGCCCTGCGTGTGCGTAGGAGTGGGACACCTGACCGCCTGCCAGTTGGTGCAGTGATTTTTTCTTGTTTCCTGCTCTAGTTTCTGGATCATGATGAGTACGCAGCTGTAACTCACTAGTTAAAGATAACCCCAAGACAGCTCCTACATGAATAAACTGCAGGCTCAAGAGTTGGTTTTTGTTAGTTTTGTTTTAACAAAAGTTAATTGTTTAGTGTTAACAACCAAGTGAGCAAACTGCGTAGCGCTGTGTAAAACCATCACCCAGAGGTTATGGTATTGTTAGCATCAGCACAAACACTGATGTTGTGACATTGTATTTCCAGCCCTTCACCCTACACACAACGCTGCCTGAAACATGGAAAAGTGTATGCATTAGTATTCGATGAATCCATACCAGGACTAGCAAGAGATCTGAACAGCAAAGGGATAGGAAGGGAGAAGGGCCCAAAGTTTTGGTATCCCATTAAGTCCATGCCCAAGAAAGGGACATCAGTGGAAATTACTAATTACACTTTAAGAAACTAGCACCTGCTTTTGAAAGCTATGTACTTGGACAGAAAGGCAACATGGGTGTTGTTTGAACACTTTTTAAACCAAAAGACTGAGACCATGATCAGGAAAGTAAAAGAGGAGCTCTTAATCCAAAAAAGGCTGCTTAGCTCTTGCCAGTTAACTCTTAAAGAGGCCCCGAGGAGTAAGCATTTTCACCTACTATAAAACCCAGCTGTGATATCAGCTTCAGGAAGGATGGCAATTTGATGCATCCCGAGCATGCAAATAACCAGACACTTGTGCATGACACGGCAGATACAGAAACAACAGCTAGTGTGGACACTACAGAACCGACAGTCTGGTCTTTTCACAACTTCACACTTTCAGTTAGCAACCAATCCCAAAGAGTGCTCTGTGCAAAGTCTAACCTGGAGGTGTGCAGGCATCAGCTGGCGACTGTACAAATGTGGACCGTCTCTTGGTTGGCATGGGCAGGGCCATCTTCTGTTCTTTATGCTTTGCCAGCGCTGCCTGAACGGCCTCTGTGTGGATATCTGCAAAACAGAAGTTTGGGCACTTAGACTTTTGTAACAATAAAAACATGAAGCGGGGGGGAGGGGGGGGAAAGAGGACAAAAACATTTACAAGGCTTAAAAATGAGTCATTCGCAGGCCTGAGCTAACATCCTGCCTGCCCTTTGGACCTGCACAAATCATGAACTAAACTTTGCCACCCCACAGGTGCCATTTTGATGAAGACAATCACAGAGGCTCCCTGCCAGAGAACAGTATGGTGGCAGAGCCAAGAAAGTAACTCAAGAACATCGGATTAGTGTCCTGCACTAAGCACTGAACCCCACTGTCTCACTAGCAAGTTCAGCTGGCCTCACAACAATTATTTGTTGCCTCTCATCTATCCTGCTTTTTCTGTATCTTGATACCGGGTCAGGCACTGAAACCAGTTAGCCACTGGGCCAGGCTGCAATACAAGTGTTGCAAGAACCACTACACCATCCATCCAATATGCTATGAAACATTTTTAACCTTGTGACATTTAGTTGGATATTGTCTATTATGCTAGGCTCGACAATTCCTACCAAAAGGCCTCTGCAAACCAAACCGGGTCACTTCATGCTCCACAACATCAGAATACAATAGGCCCTTTAACATAAAAAGCCAGACATGCTTTAGGATTTCAGCAGAGCCTGCCCAAAGTTTGAAATGCAACTTCAGAAGAGAACCAGCCTACGGGTTCACGGAAAGAGTTCGTGCCCCGATACCACAAACCAACAAGCCTCAAAGTTTCAGAAATCAGCGGCTTTCCTAAAGCACGATAAGAGGAATTAAAATCTTATAAAAGCTGTTGCCTCAGAAGGGGGTAGGGGGAAAGAAGAGGTCATCAGCCAGAAGAAGCTGTCAGTGGCATGTGCTTTTTAAAACAAAAAGTCTAATGCTTGTATTGTTTAATAGATCAGCAGAACTATGAAAAATGCCAGAAAATCACTTTCCCTCCCTGCTCTCCAACAGAGGTCAGATCTGTTGTGCGGTCCGAGATGCAGTGCTGTAGGAACGGTGTCAGAGCAGCAGCAGGGAAGCAACCTGGAACCCTGCAGACACGAATGACTACAGAGTGACCTTGAGACTCCAGTGCCAAGCATCTTGGCAGACATCACTGGACTGGTAATGAGAACTGTATTATGGGACGGGAGAGCCTGCAGTGGGGGATAGTGAGTCGAATCAGCAGATTTAAATTTTTTGTATGGGCACTTGAAAACCCTACATAAATCACACTGCACACTACCACAATTAGCAGTGCTGCTCCTAATAGTTTTCCTCTTCTACCGGTCTCCCACCTCAGGCATTCAGTGTACTTCAGAGAAGGGAATTACGTTCCACAATCCCATGACACGCGGGTACCATCTCCTTCAGACAGAGAAGGAAACAGGAGAGTGGTGAAGTGGCTTACTCCAGGCCTGCACTATTCCCACTCTGACTCGTGGCATTAGGGACTCAGTAAAGCTGGCATCAGAGTCTGCAGTTCAGCTGCAAGGGGCTATGAGCTGTGCTCGTCTACTAGCCTAGCGGCTCTGGACAAGTCATTTAAGCCTCCATTTACTGTGCCTGGCACTGGGGTGCACAGCACCACTGACAGTCCAACTCTGGACACTTGCTTAAATGTCCTCCCATCTGACAACCTGGTCCCTGTCCTGCTTGCCAACCAGTGCAGACCTCGGGGGGGGGAGTTTGGTTAGGAAGCATCTTATCTGTGACAGAATATTTGAAGCCCGAGCAGACGCTGTTTATACACCACTACAGAGCCCTTCCAAGCTGGAGCATTTCTGACCAAGAGAGTATTTGGATGAGGCCAGATGCTTACAGGCCCCTCGCAACATGCAGAGCAGCAGAGGCACTGTGACTGGGGAAAAGACAATGTATTACTAAGCACAGTCTAAAGGGACCGATCTACATGAAAGCAACATAAATGCCTGCATTACGAAGTCACCGGAATGGGTATACTGCATATATTCTGCATGCCTCTGGTAAGACCAGCGGAGCAGCGTATCTAGCAGGAATTGCGCGCACAGACAGAAGGTCAGCTCTTGTTCTTCAGCCCGTAGGGCAGAGGAGCCCATCTATCAGCAGGGAGGGTAGCACGTCTAAGGAGCAGTGGGTCACTAACCGCCACTGGTCTGAACTGTATTATGGGTACCCTGTACTGCCGAATGTTGGATTTTTCCCTAGACCAAGTGGCCAAAAGTAAAACACTCCCTGCACTCACTACTTTAGCAATTATGCTTACTTTGAGCGCCCATCCCTCAAATACAGTCCTGAGCCTAGGCCCCTCTACAGATTAAACGGTGGCATGGTCAGAACAGGGATCAGGCAAGAAAATGACTGGAGAGTCGGAGCTCTCCAGCTGTTGAAGAAGCTCCCAAGAGCCGTCTCCAGAAGTGGGGTAGGACACTTCCTTGCGATGTTCAAGCACTCGCTCCCCAAACTCAAGTCAGAATCGAGAGATACTCTCTTCCCCCCCGCTACCTCCTTCATGCCTACAGGCCAGGTGGGGCTTAGCGCAGAGACCAGAAATTGGCTGGGGTCCTGAGACCACATGGCAGGGTTTCTCACACCAGCAAGGGCATTCGAAAAGCAACAGTCATGTCTTTACCTGAGCGATAGCGTTCATCTCTGGCTCCTCCAGAGCGAGCTCGATGATACTTGGATGCGGATGGTGCTGGAGCGGCAGATGGAGCAGGCGTCTGATTTCTGGGTTCCTTTTGCAAAGCAGGATCGACCCCTGGAAAACAATCCACAATTCTTTCTGATAAGAACGCCCAAACACAATGCTATTTAGGATGGCATTAAAAAGCTGTTGATATTACAGGATCATATTATCTGTCAAATTATCAGCGGGGAACAAAACAGGCCTCGCACAGTTTGTGACTGAAATTCAGTTTCCTCTGGAGTTATTCAGAGATCCTGTTTATGAACTGGTCTGAAAGGACCTTTAGCCTTTGTGCAACCCCCGTCGAGAGACACAATTTACTACACTGGTCAGCCTGGTTTCTCAGCATTAAACCACTGCGCTTTTTAGAAACTGCAACCCCACAAGAATTAAACTGGCTTCCTGAGGGGTAAAAAAGGGTTTTCTTTCCACCAAGACAGAAATCTAAAAATTGAATGATATGAGAAAAATATATATTAAGGAAAGTCTCGTCTTTCACAATAGATTTTATTACCCCAAAATCATAATGTACAATACTTAAAATGGTTTCAGTTATTAGCTAAAAAGCTTCAAAACGTCCCACTGCTAGCATGTGATCTACAGATCACAAAGTCCAATGCTGGCCTAATGGTTTAGAAGCGAAAAAAACTTTCCCTTGCAAGCAAATGCAACGCAAAAGAGCTATAAAAATGGCACTGCACTGTTCCTCTGGCAAAAAGGCCGTCTATTTAAAAATAGCCAAATGCATTTTGAGTGAACGAGTGATCGAAACAGGCTATTTTTACTGATGGGTCACATACAGTAAACAGAAAGGAAATCGATTCTTTCACAAAGACATCTTGTCTTGCAGAACTGAAACAAAGGGTAATCCAGCTCGGATTACTAGGGAGGACTTGAAAAGGAGAGTTTAGCACTTTAAGCCTGGGAAGAAATCCTGACTCGGTGAAGCCACTGACTGTTTTGTAACTCACTAAAATGGGGCTAGGATTTCACCTCGGGGATCCGGGCTCCTGGGTTCTATTTTTGTTCTGCTGTCGCCTTGCTATATGATTATGGTTGAGTCACTTCACCTCCGTATGCTCCAGCTCTCTCTATGTAAAAGCATTATACACAAATGCAAAATACATCATGTTTCAGTAATGGTTCCCTTTTACCCTGAATTATGAACAAGAGATGTAATTTTCATGTTAAACGCACTTTGCCATGACTGTGCCAACATGATTACTCAAGGCTGATCAGTCCGTGAATGCAGTGCTGTAATTACAGTTTTCTACTGTCACTTTAGCTGCTAATTAATGGTCGCACATGGTATCAGATCAATGCTGCAGGAAAAAAGGAGGATTTACAATAACAGATCAAACTGCTTTAGTAAGTAAATAACAGGGTTCCAAAATTGGCCGGAAATCCCAAAAGATAACTTTTTCTGTAGCCTGGCAGTTCAATGGGTGACTACAAAATTTATGCAGGAGCATTATGGGATGAAACCCGAGAAGCCCAGACACGTTTTGGGGCCATCAAGTTCGGTTTGGGTTTTTGTCATTCGGCAGGAAAATGGACTCAGTGGCAGCCTCCAGCTGAAATGCAAGTTATCAAGCATAAAAACAGCTTTCAAATGAGTGCTTTTATATTCAACACTTCAAAAGTGCCCAGCCCCTGAGGGTTTCAATGCTGCGCAGGCAAGACACTGGACAGCCACTGTGGCAACCCAAGCATCAGCAACAGCATCCTTATATATACATATATCTCCATCCACTCGCAGGCACTCCAACACCAAGGTAAAGGATGCTATGTAAAAACACAGGGCTATCTGCACAAGACCTTGCTGGAAGCAGACTGGTGTAATCATGCTGCTGTACTCAAACTTGCACAACTCTTTGTGGACCCTTATTCGAGCAGTCTGCCATTGCTCTAATTCTGGAGTAAGGGGAGCAGCAATCTGAGCTTCTGCAATGATACTGCTGGAGAAGCACCAAATGCCTTGATGCTGCCGCTTCCCAAAGCTCACAAGATGGCTATGTTATTTGTGCAGGACTTTCAGGATGTGATTTTGCAAAGAAGCCTAAGAGCTTGGCTCTCAATTTGTACCAAATCTATCAGATTTGAACTCCCTCAGGTTACTTTGAGACTCCTAGCATTTAACACCCAGAAGCTGTAGAGGTTGGTGTGGTTAGGGCAATCGCTAATCCGGCATCTGTCTGGAGTCATTTCATCTTGACCTAACTTCTCAAACCCACAGCCTCCATCTTCTAAATAAAACTTTTAGCTCAATTTGTAATGGGCAATTACACACTACCCACACTGTGCTTTCAGGACATCAGAACCAATGCTGCAATGGCAGAAATATGGCACAAAACATTTTACATTAAGCACGGGCAGTTCAAGGGCACTTTCTATATATCTTGCCTTGAAAGCTACAGGGACGCTGTGATTTCTGTTGAAGACATCAAACTAAATTAACATTACCAACTAACTACTCTATCATGCATGATCAAAACTACTTTCCAGAAGTATCCTATTGTATATGAAGGAAGACGATCTATAGAAGGTATTGAGGAATGGCTTCAAGAGGGCCTCGAGTCTTTAGAACAAACACCGATCCTCTTCATTATACCTCCTGGCGAATGTCCGGTAGTCAGCACTTCGTTTTTCTTTAAGAAGTGTGTTCTGAGACTTTCAGAGTCCAAACACACAACCACACTGAGGGCCTGCAAACATTGCTGTTACAGTATAGTGGCACATAATGCCAGGTTGCACTATAACCCCTGGCTGCACAAAGACAGGCGCAACCACAAGCCACAGGCTGCAAAGAGAGGAAGGACGGTTCTGCAGCTAAAGTACAGGCAGGGACTATCAACCCGGGGACCTGGATTTAAGGGGAGATGTTACACATAAATGACAAACAAACTTGTCATCTTTGCAAAGGGTGCCAGGGCTCACCTGCTTGTCTGTTCTTTTTAAAACCAGTATGAACACGCAGCTGAATGCCAACTCATCGGCTTCTATCCAGCTCAGGTTAGTAGTCTTCAAAAATTACCACCTGGTGCAATGTCAAGAGCTGGTGTGTTGTTTCTGGTGGCCTGACTAGTTCTGCACCTGTCCCCCACACCCAACGCACCCTACAGCGTACACTTTGTTAGAGGCCTAGAGAGTTTGCTCCCCAACTCTGCACCTCTAGCTGCTGATGGAGGTGCACTGAGGAACCTGTTAGCACCCTGCTGTCTGTGCTGTCTCACTTTGGCGGATGAAGAGCATTTCCACCTTCTGGGCTGTTACTCCAATATTTTTCAAGAAACTCTAACTTCAAACAGAGTGCTGCTGATTTTAAAACATTTACACACAAAAAGCACCGGGGAATCTGGAATCTCAATGAGAGGATGATCGCTGCAGAAAAGCTGAATCCACCGATTAGAAGAGGTTTTGGCTGTAGCTTTAAAGCATCACATGGACTTGTGCTTTCCCAGGCTCCCACATAAAAACCATTACATCTTCTAGTGCCCACTATGGAGCAGACACTTAAACAGTGTAAAGTCCCACTAGGACTTTGCAGTGGCATACAGCGCCACGTCACATAACCAGCTGCAGAATCAAGACCTTAAATTGCATGTTCATCAAGCAGCACCTGTCTTTATACTTTGTGTGGTGCCAACCACACCATCTGGCTTAAACGAATTTAGCATGCAATTCAAACACCAATGACAGTCCAACGCATCTTCCTGGGGCACCCATCTGAACCAGTTACTCTCGTCTTGGATACAAATTATATTAAATGACAGGATGAAGATCTACACTTTGCTTCAGACTCAGCCATGTCTGTCTTCATCATGAACAAAGAAGTGCTATTCAGATGTAACGAAACAACAACTTCACAGGCTACCAGAGCAGCTTAGTGCTTCCTGCTCATTTAACAATTTATTTAGGATTAAGTACCCACTAGATGTCAGCAGCACATTTAAAAAGCATTTTTTAAGTGAATTATTGAATACATATTAATGCCATGCTTGCCATATGCAAAAGCTTCTCCTTTTTTTCCACAGGATATCACAAGACAAACATGACAGTTCATTTACATAGGGACCAAAATGTATTCATAAATGATGTGACACACCAAGAACAAGCTCTTTTGTTTCGCTGTCGTTCACATGTAAGAGCATATGAGTACAATCTAACAAAGCATGTGGCCGGGATTCACAGAGCGGGGAAGAAGCATAAACTTCCAGTAAATCATATACTGTTATACAGCTTCTCTGACAAAGCACCAGGAGTGAGCTAAGCCTGGCAGATGTTAGGTGACTTTATTTAGCATTCCCTTCAGAATAATCCTGCTAGAGCTGCAATTTCTGCCAGCAGCGTCTGGTCACACAGGCAGCACCATGGTAGTATTTTAAATGGGTTTTACACCGTGGTAGTATTTTAAATGCCATTAGGTTTTAACAAAGTGTGCTGCCCCCTCACTCCTCAGCCAGGGGAAGGGAACTTGTAGATAAAATTAATATATAAAAAGAATCAGTGAAAGATGTCCTTCTTGATCAATGACAGTGTCTAGCTCCATGTTAACTCTAACAGCAAAGTGAAAGAGGGCCAGATTTATTCAACTCTGCTGCTTAGAAGGAGGAAAAAAACCAGGTTGACTTCTGAGGCAGGGGGTAGTATTGAACAACGCGTTATGTTTGCCTGGCTGCTCCCTAAATGGCTGCAACCTCTCCAGTGGTAACCTGCAAAGACAGCACAAAAGCAGCCTTCTACATTTGGGACTCGCAGGTCACCATTTCCCGAATGCAGAAGTAGCCACTTTTAGGAGTTGACAAGCTACGTCAGGCTCTGGCTGATTGCCGCTTCCACCCCTCTACAGGAGGGAAACCAGGAACTCGCTAGGTTTCGGCCTGTTCGGCAGAAACCAGTTCCTCTCAGTGTTACCCCCGTACATAACATGTTTTCAAGCAAAGGGGAACGCCAGGTCCCTCAGTTGATCTAGATCTGGAGAAGACCTTGATGACTTGGAGGGCGTAGAAATCGCACCTCCCAGATTGGAATCTTGGCTCTGCTTGTAACTGTGACGCCCACTCAGACGTAGCAAGGCGGGAGATAATTCCCAAATTATGGCAGAGGCAAGTCTGATCTTGTCAATGGGTGAAACACTCCCTAAGCCACACTGTACTGGAACACGTGTCCGATTTACAGGGTTAGGCAAAGCTGTGCTTTAATCCCTGGCTACTGGTCCATGCTAGCTCCCACTGGGAACAGCACGATGTTGAGAGACGGAAAGGAAAAAGCTAGCAAAATCAATAGTGTTGACCTGCAGACTGGCTGGTAGCACGTGACGCAGAGCCGAGGGGAGCTCTGTGGACTCTTGCATCAAGCTCTGTAGGCTGGGCCAGGCCCCCACTGTGCCGGATACTTCACCAGCTGTGAGCCCCCAGTTCCCAGTCATCCCACTGAGCAGCAGGCCCAGAAACAGCCCCTGCAATTGCTTGTTTGCCTAGAGATGAAGTCCAGTAGCACCAGTAATTTGGCTATGTCCTTGTAGACCTGGAGTGAAGAAGGAATTCTTTTGTCCAGACCAGTTGACTGGCACTTTGTGCTTTCCTTTGGGGCAAAGTAGTTTGCATTTTTAAATGTTTCCCAAATAGTAGAACAATTCTGTTTTGCTTTTTAAATCTTTGATAAACTCTGCCTTTTTCCTAATAGGGCAAGCATGCAAACCAAAAATACAAATATTAGTTAGCAAACAAAAAGCCTTAAGCACTACTCTTGCAAACAAATCATGCAGCTATATAAATAAGGAAAACTTTGGGGGACACGTTATTAACTTTCAGACTTCTACGGTACGCGCTGTCAGGCAATTCAGAGAGGTATTAACCATCTGCAGACAATACACAGTCCGCCTCTTCTCAGAGACGCTGCAGAAACCTGGGATGAAGCTAGCTTCCTAGACTCATAAAGGGCCAAGGAGAGAAGTTACACACAGACCGACTGAAGTGATCAGAACCTGGTTTAAACCTGTAATGGAACCTAAATTCAGTGCACACAAACCAGTTGCAAAATGGCTGAAACTGGTTTGAGATATACTGGTTGAATGTAGTATCAGACTTAACTGATTTGGGTCAAACCGGTTTATGCAATGTCTGTCCCGGACCCCTTTCCTGGTTTAAGTTAAACCAGAGTCCCCCAGCACCCCAGTGTGCTCTGCAGTCCTGGGCTGGCCCTGCCTCTCTGCTCCTTAACCAGAGCAGGGGTTGGAGCATGGCCAGACGTCTGCCCCTCTAAGGCAAAGCGGGGAGGGAAGAGGTTCATTTCCTCCCCTCCCTCCCCTATCCCACCAGCATGGACCTCAGCCAGGGTCTGCCAGGCAGGGGCACAGAAGCCCCTGCTAGGCATTTCTCTCCTCACTGCTTCAGCGGTGGGGGTGTGGCCGGCCCCCACAATGGCATGAAGCAAATGGGGATGGGGGTTTAATTCCCCTCTCTGTCCCCAGTCCCAGCGACATGGACCCCAGTCAGGTTCTGCCTGGCCGGGGCACAACAGCCTGTCAGGCAGGGTCCTTTCCCCTCTGCAGGGGCAGGGGTGCGGCCAGGCTCGGACCAGCATGGCCCCTGAGATGAAGGGGGCAGGTAGGGGGTGAATTCCCCTCTCTGCCCTGGGGGACTGCAGCTGAGATCTGCCAGCCCCGAATGCTGCCTCTGCTGATTGCTCCCTGTGCAGGGCGAGCAGTGGAATGAGCCCCCTCCCCGCTCCCTTCACCAGACGCTGGAGGAAGGGGGGAAATAAACCTATGCTGGCCGGCCTCTGGCTGCGCCCCCACCCCTGCAGCAGTGAGGGGGGAGCACCAGGCAGCCAAAGCTCGGGTCTGTGCTGCTGAGATAGGGAGGGGGGAAATTAAACCCCTTCGCTGGCCAGTTCACTCCAGGCTGCTGCCATGGTTGGCCATGTTCCTCAGGCCCTGCAGCCGAGGGCTGCTCTAGCACTCCCCAGCTTCTGGCCTGAGCCACTGAAGGCATGTGCCTGCATTCCTGGAGTCAAAAGCGAATGTCTGTTCACTTGCAAATTGGTTTGATCTATGCAGGTTAGACTAACCTGTAAAGATTGAATCAGGTCAGGCTCCAGCTTTTCGAATGTCTGTCCCTAGCCTAAAGAGGTAGCTGCGCACGTACATCTGCTACAGGGGGAAGGGAGAGAAATCTGAATCAAGAGAGGAAAATCCTTTGCAATTCAGACACATCCATGTTCCACTTCCATTACTGTATCATCCATGGGAGAATCTGTGTGTGTGAATCAACTAAGAGTGCAAAATGAGAGCAAGCCCAAAATGTTCTGGAAACATTTCAGAGACACGATAATGGCCAAAACACATAGGTAGACTAAGACGCCTGCTTTGTTTGCAAAGTTACTTGCTCCCAGAAGAGATAATCACATGCAAAATCGGCAAGCTGTGCATGCACATTTGCTGGATGCCCACGTGACAATCTCCCAGAATGCGGTTTCCTAACAAGTGAGAGAAGGAAGAAAGGAGCAAGAGGATGAATCAACTGTTTCAGAGGTTCTGATAACGAGTGCAGTCTTGGTGACCGTTATTTCCTGCACACAAGCAAAAGGATCCTCAGCTTCATCCTTGGAAACTGGTTACACAATGCATCATCATGCCGCATAGCACGAAAACTCGCTCCACCAGCCTGCGTGCACAAGACCTGCTAATCTTCATAAACTGTTAGGGGCTGGAAGGGACTTGTAGATCATCGGGTCCAGTCCCCCTGCACTAGGCAGGAAAAGACAACTGGGGTCAAGTGATCCCAGCAAGGTGACTGTCAAGTCTCCTCTTAAAGATTTCCAGGCATCGCCACTGGAGGCAGTGTATTCCACAGTCTGGACACCCTAACCGTGAAGGAGTTTTTCCTGGAATTGAACCTGAAGCGCCTTCCAAGAGTTTGTATCCATTGCTCCCGCTCTTCCCCAGGGGTGCCCTGGTGATCAGCTGCTGTCCGAGTTTCTGATGTACTCCCCTGATGTAGAGGTAAGCCGCTACCAAGTCCTCCCTCCGCCTTCTCTTCTGTAGGCTGAAGAGGCCCAAGTCCCTCAGCCTCTCCTCGTATGGCTTATCTGACCACATGGGTGGTTCTCCTCTGGACCCTCTCAAGTTTTCCCACATCCTTGTTGAAGTGCGGTGCAAGTTTTGGCAACAAGATCTTCCTGACCCTTTCCTCCAGGCCAGAGAGCTGGAGTAGCACTGCCAGGTCTGTAGCAATCAAAGGGCAGCAGCTCATCAGTCAAATACACCTGAGCCCACAGTAAAACCCTCAAGTCAAGTGAACGTGATGTACTTCTTGTTCTACCAGTTGCTAATTTTCTACTTACAAGTACTCTGCAATATCTTGCAACCAACAGGAAAAACTGTGAAGGAAAATCTGCTAATCATTTTAAGGGGGTGTCTTGCTTGTACTGTATACTGAGAAATCCCTGTTGCCCACTAACAGAAATAAATCCAATAGGATCTGGAGCTGCCCTCCCAGCAGATACCCAGAACAGATTACTGTATCCCACCAGCTTTTCTTGTGACCCTTGTACTTCTGCCTTGCCTGCTACTATTCAAAACAACAAGTGCCAGGATCCTCCCTGCTAAGAACCAATTTTTAGGCACCACGCTGAGCTAAATGCACCTGCGTTCCCTCTCTCCCCTTGTGTCTTCACGTGTTTCCTGGTGTCTAAGACTTGCCACAACCTGAACTGCGCCTCTTCCACCCTTTGCACAAGAGGGCACACTTGTAACTTATGCCCAATAAACTTCCCCTTTTCAGCCTCCACCTAGAGGAGAGGCGTACTGCTACGGATGCAGGGGATCCATGCAGAGAGCAAGTTCCAGTATGAGGGAGGATGACGAAGCAAGCAATGAAAAGTCCATCCAGTGGCTCAGTGCACTGCACAGCAGGGTTCCCTCTCGAGGTGGGAGAAATGTGGCTGCTCTCACCCGTGCTGGCACACCTTCTGAAGCAGCCTACAAAAGCACTCAGTCCTCGCTGATGCACTTCAGCAAAACTGGCCTGACCCCCAGAAAACCAGTGCAGTTCAAAGTGGGGAGATCTGCCTTCATCCCACAGGACGGGGTGCCGGTAACCGCACACACAAGACCCTCAGGTGACACAGGCTATCTGTTGCTTTTGAAGCTGTTAGTCCGAGGTGTAAATACAAATGGATGCTGTTCCATGCTATTTTGGTCCCTGCAGAATTCTTGTCAACGTTCGTGTCATATTTCTTATTATTTATAAATGGGGACATCTCAAACTAAGGTTCTACAGAGATGTATTTTAATAGCAGCCAGCCATGAACAGAGCAGCAACTCCAGCACGTGGCGCCATCTCTCCTGCGTGGTCGTTTAAAAACCTGGATGCTGCACTCAGAAAATGCATTTTGAGGGATTGCATTGTCACTCGACCTCCAGAACAATGTGGGAACTCTCGGAGGCAGCACAGGATACCAAACTGGGCCGGGACAGAATTTGGGAACTGCTTCCTAATTTTGCCTTTGCCTTGCTTCAATATGCCATCGGATTTCCTTGTGCCTTATCTCATCCCCCACACGTCTGTAAAATGGGGATAACGGAGCAACACAGGGAAAGTCCTTTGAGAGTTCACTGGGTTGTTCCAGTTTTCTCAGATGAAAAATCCATCTTTTCTTCTTCAGAGCAGGACACCACCGCACCTGGCAACCAGCGGCCTGCTCCCCCAGGCTTGCCGCAACCCTGATGAAGTCAGCAGGGTTTCCAAAGCAGTGACAGCTGGACCAGCTGCCTCGAAAGAGCCACCGGCCAATGTATCGAAGTCTACCGCAAGGAGTGACACAGGATCTAGCTCTTTCCCTCGCACGTACACTGGCTCCCACCCCTGCCTTAAAAGACACGTCACTCAGAGCAGCAGGACCGTGAATGGTCTTTCCCGACTTTTTTTCTCATAACCAAACAGAAACCAAACCAAATGTGCGCAAAGTAACAGGCAGGAGGGCAAAAGCCAGGTTGGTGCATGAGGAGCTGCTGCAGACCTGCAGCACTGTTTCGTTTCTGCACGCTGACAGTCGGCCTCTCAGGAAAGGCAGTTGGTTTTAATTGAGGGCTTAATAGCACCCTGCTATTAATCGTTTGATGTTCTCTAGCCCTTGCCCTTGAGAGCTACCTACAATTATCTACCTCTAATTATCTACCTCAGGCTACACTCTGAGCCAGCCCTACTGCTGAGGATTTTTGAATTAAACCTAAACCAAATGACAGATGACTCCACCTGGTCCGGCACAACAAGCTGGCAGGGACAGTGATGGAGATCTAATGCGCCTTAGGCAGGCAGGAGGAATGGCTGCGGAAGAGTTTTTAGGGTAGGACACACATATACTGGCAAACTAACTTTGTGGTTAAACTATTTTAAGCAGTTCCCAGAAAAAGGATGAGAGGGGAGCATTAGCAGGCTTTTCAGGCCCCTTTGAAATGCCTAATTCAAAGCCCTACTTCCCAACCACCAAGGGCCCAAGGACTGCATGTAGGGGGGTTTCTTCACCTGAGGTCAGGCTGGGAAATGGGCTGTGAGCCACAGAACTTCCCATAAGCCATGCACCCACTTGGTGGGAATGTCCCGGCTCTCCAGACCCAGAGGCAAACCAGCAGCCAGAGGCAAAAGGCTCTAGCGCTCCAGACACAGCTGCAATCATCCATTCCTCCACAGCAGAGCCACTACACAGCTAGAAACCCGTGCTCAGTCAAGGGCATCTCAGCTGACAGGTGGGGATAATTACCACACCCCCCAGTGTCATAAATCTCCTATAATGACAAGGCCAATACACAAAACCAAAGCCATATTCCTGAGCTGAGAAAGGGTACGTACCTTGAGCTTGTGGGATGTAAGGAGCCAGCAGCTTTGCTCTTTTCTTCTCATATCCCTTCTGCGTGATGTCCCCTAAAATCAAAACCAGGAAAGTCAAATGTTACTTTGTCCTTGAGTTTTCTGTCGCAATATGTGAGCCATGTGGCCTTCTGACACAATCAGGGGTTTGGGAGAGGCCAGCATCTGTGTGGTCAGAATCATTCACAAGGGTCAAGCACTTGCCAGGACATTTTAGCCTTCTTGTTTTTTCATCAAAGTGAAAGATGGAACCAGACACCTCCGCCAGCCTGGGAACACCCCCTTCTGCGTCGCTCCCACCGCCTCCCTCCGGAGCAACGTGCCGCTTCAAGCAGAGCAGGTGTCTTAGTAGACTATCACCCCAGCACCAAGTGTTTCAAAGGAGAAGCAGCTAGCCCTGCCATCCCACTCAGACACGCAGCCGACTCCACAGCCACCACCCAGCCCGCCGGACACCAACGCCACGGAACAACCCCCGTACTACAGGGACACGAGCAAGTAAGGAGCTTGAGCCTAATGAAGGAAGCAAACCAAGACCGGATGCAGACCCCAAACAGCCAGCTCTTGATTTTCATGGGTCTGCTCCAGGAATAAATAGCCCACCCTGATTTCGAGTAAACTTGGGCAGAGCCAGCAGAGGGGACTGAGCTGCTAGCAAGAGCAGACAGACCCATCCGGACGACTGCCCAGCGAGCGCTCAGCGTGGATGGCAGCAGCTCGGTCCTTATAGCTCTGGGTGTAAACTCTTTAATTGCGTCTGCCTTCACATCCCCTCTGGTTCACATCAGGATGACGGACACCTGCCTCTCAGGGGTCCTGTGCAAAGCGTATGCTTGGAAGCCCACAGAAGGGAAACACCAGGGAGCACAAAGTATTAGTAAACTTTTTTTTTCCAGGGCCCCACCAGAAGTCCCACCTATGCTGCCTTCTGCTTTTCTTTCTCGCATTTCATCTGAACTGCAGGAAAGGAACTAAAACCTTGAAGGGTTTAAAAGAGAAAACCCTGAATCATTTCAAGGCTTTGCAGCTTGGCATGCATTCAAAACCTCATCGCTCTGGGGATAAAGGTAGGAAGTGACCCACTACGCAGTTGAGAGGAAGAGCAGAAGTCACGAGTACTGCGGAGTCTGGCTACCACTATAGAGGCACTGGTGCCACGTGGAGAAGCCATCCATCTGGTTGGGCATTTTCTTCTTTACAGGGACACGATTCTGCGAAGTAACGAGGGTTCAGTCCCTAACAACAAGACTAGGATAGTACAGCTTGATGCACCAAAAGCTTCCCCAGCACTCCTCCATCAGCAGCCCTCAGCCCTGATGTCGAGTGCCAGAGGTCCTCCTGCAAGGCTCATTCTACCCCTGCCCTCTCTGCGGCAGTGACTGCCAAAGAGGCCAACCCGTGCCACTTGGGAGGATGGTTTTGTAGTGCAAGCACATGGCCTTTGGGAAGTGAAACGCGATGCCTTCCTTAACACCAAATGCTCAAATCCCAACACCAGGTGACAAACACTAGACTAAAATCCTCTAGTGGGGAGTGGTGCAAACACACATAGGCAGAAAATTCACTCAACTCCTGCCTTCTACCGGGTTTGAGCCAGATCCAAACAAGTCCAAACAAATCTAGCAACGGAAAAGTTAAACATCGGGGAAGCACCAAAATGCAACCCACAGGACAAGCGTACAAGAAAGATCGCAATTTGCAGCTGGTTAAATTAACCCAGCTCATGGGAAAGGTACATTGTTAATGCAACAGAAGTACACCTTCAAAACCAGCAGCAGAGACCATTACGTGTTGCCTCGCATCCACTTACAAGATGCTGCTCTGCTGGAAGCAGTGGAACAGTAACAACTGCGGTGACTAGGAAAACCCCCGTGCAATCCTTTCACAACTTCATTTTCAGAGGCAGCTTTTGCCCGATAGTGAAAAATCCTGCCCGGGAACATCTGGGGAGCAGACAGAAGGAAGAGGCTGCTGTTCCTGTTCTGCCCAACCCTCCTTGGCAAAGAGGAGCAGGAAGTTCTTCCCTGCAAGCCACCCCCCTTTGCCTTTGTTTGCAGCTCAGTCTTTGGCAATGAGGAGTTTCTCTGTGCCTAGGCACAGACATGCAGGGAGGTTAAATCGGGTTCAAAATGGCCACCCGATTTAAACGTAGCTCGTCCTGGTGCCAAGCCGGTGCTTGCAGACCCGATCTCAAGTGCCCAGAAATCAATCTAAACCTGTACAGAAGTTCCATGCACACAAACCGGTCTAAAAATTGCAGAAACCAGTTTAGATAAACCCGGATAAATGCAGAATAACACTTACTCCATTTAGGTCAAACTGGTACAGTGAATTTCTGTACACTTTCCCTATGCAGCCCTGGGGCTGGGAACAGCCAGCCACCGGCCCCAGCCCGGGGCTGCACTTTTCACCCTCCCCTCCTCATGCACCCAGGTATTTTTTGCCCCCTCACCCCCAACCCACAAGCTATTCCAGGTGCAGCTGCTTTTATCTACATGCACCCCTGCCAGAGCCAAGCAAACAAGTCTCAGAGGGTAGAGGCAGGAGGAATAAGGGTGTAAGGTTCACTAGGAGAGGTCTGGAGGGGGATAAAAATTGCCCCCGGTCCCTCCAGGCTCCCCTGCAAGCCCCCCCTTAAAGGTTCCTATTTAACAAAATCCAAGACACTGAAATAGGGATGAGAGGCTCCATTTATCCTGCAGTTTGGAAGCGCTATTGGTCTCCAAGCAGAGTAACACACAATCAGTCAATGCTTGGGCAGATGAGGTGAAATGCAGTCTCAGTCTTTTTCTCTCCTCGTGTCCTCCTAGATCAAAGGCCATGGTGCTTACTGCAAATCAGGCGAGACCCCATGGGGGGGACTTTCTAAGGAGGACTGCCCCAATAAAGCCTCACCCCTGTATCACCCAGATCTGACAGTTCTGCCCAAGACCCAGCTCCACTTGGCTCAGAGTTACAGGCACTTCTCCTTGCCCTTCCTGCATGGCGGGGTGTCCACACTTTGCTTGGCAACAGGCCATGCTGCCAACTTGCCAAGAGGGCAGAGGGCGACACTTTAACTGTATGACAGGAAGCAGAACGGAGACCACACCTACATACTAAACCTGAAGACATTTCCCCGCCCGGATTGCAGTGGAAGCACCGGGATGGGGCAGGGCCGGCTGGAACCAGCCCCGACTTCTGGATCTGAAATGGGCAGTAATAGCCAGGGGCTGCCGTGCAGAATTGAGCGGTTTCACCTCGCTCCGTATTACGGCCCTTCTGCAATGCGCTGCAGGACGTGCTTTTATTTTTGTTTTAAAACTAACCCATATTCAGTATCAGTAAATGCATAAACATTACTGACGCTTTCTGAACCAGCTGATGCTTCCTGGAGATGGGAGGGGAAGGCAGCAGAAAGGCACTCGAGCGCTCTTGCGGTTTTCTGCAATACTATGGAAAGATTCGAGTAACACTGTGGCCTCCTTTCAGGAGTAACCCTGCTAGACCCGGTGCAGTGCAGCGCCGTCAGGCAGAGGGTCAGCAAACACGGGTGGAAGTTAAACATCTCAGGAGTGAATTAAACTGCTGCAGACTTATTAACTGGAATTGAATACGTTTAGACTTTCCAAAAACATTAATACTAGGTCTCCTGTTTTTTATTTTTCTTTTAAAAAAACCACCCTTTTGTATGCTGAACTTGAGCTAACTGGAATTAATTCACTGCCTTAAAACAACAAGACAACAATGGGACTCTGGATATTTTACAAAACCCAAACTAGAAAACTCCTGCATTCCCATGCATGTGTCATCACAAGGGAGACGCCAACAAATAAAACCTCATTAAACTTTGCAGCTCTTAAACATGGTGAAAATCTTTAAAAGACTCTTAACAAATTTGTAAACAACTTAAATTTCAAGGGAGAAATTAGAAGTAGCGGAGTGATACCGAGGTGCTACACTGCTACGCATCCCGTCACAATTAGATGTGTTTGTAGCGGACTCCTGGGGTGACCAGCATTACAGCCTGACAAAGTTCATTTAGAAGTTACTTTAATTTCCTGGTAAATGCAGCCTCCCCACCCACAAAGTAACCAGCGGCAGCTCTGCGGGTGTATAGCAGGGGTCAGCAACCCCCAGCATGCAGGCCAAGCATGACACACAAGGCCATTTTGCTCGGCACACCACCTCCAGCCCGGGCTCCACACAGCTGGGAACCACGGAGCCCAGGCTGCTCCCAGCAGGCGGCTGGGAGGCTGCAAGCAGACCAGGCCCCATGGGCCGACTGCAGCGGGGAGGCTGCAAACAGCTGCTCCGGGCTCCGGCACGTCAGCACTCCAGCACCTTCCAAAGTAGACGCTAGTTTTTTTTGGCACTCTGGCCAAAAAACGTTGCCTACCCCTGGTGTATAGCAACACCAGGCACGAGTTTAGGACAGGTGGTGAAGAAGAAACATGTATCCAAATGTAGCCAAAAAGACCATTTAGGGAAGTGAACGAATCAACCCAAACAAGACTGGGCAGGACACCTGGCAAAATGCCCTTTAGAGAGAGATGGAGAGAAAGCAAGCAGGTGACAGATCCCACAGGGTCTGTAAAGCAGATGGTGACGTAGGTGCCCCTTTCAATAGGGAACCCCCGGAAGAGCTGGGCCTCAACAGACACTACCAAGGCTTGGTTCAAGGGCCTCCAATATAAAGCACAGCAGACATTAACCTACAGTGGTCTTAAATCTTTCCTCGCCTGTTCTGCAATCTGCCTGAGAGCTGCGTCTACTGCGATAAAACCAAAAATACATCCATACAATGAAAAAATGTGTTCTTTCCCTCTGGTCCCCGTTCTGCCAATCCACAGGAAATGGAAACAGTTGGATCTGCACATAAATAAGGATTTCCTCACAAAATGTCATAAATGATGGCAACAGGAAGGGAGCAAGACAATAAGACTGCAATCTCAAGAGCTGTCCGCTTCTATCACGAAGAGCCGGTAAGTTGTGAAAAGGGGGCTGGAAAAGAACATTGGTTTTACAACATGAAGTCCTTCCACGGGATCTAAAGCAGAGTTTCTCAGCCTGTGAGTTGCAAGAATATATGAAAGGGTCACGAACAGACTTTAAAAATGGATCAACAAACTTTAGAAATGGATTCTTCTTTAAAGGAGAAAAGCATGGGAAACTGACTTTTCCCTAGGAGACTGGCAGAGCTCCACTGGGGACTGGGGGGGTCGCGGATCAAGAGTGAGGGGCACCGGGTCAGGACCAGCCATCGAGGTTTACAAATGGGTCCTGGTACAAAACAGGTTGAGAACCACCCATCTAAAGAACAGGGATTTAGCAGTCCCATCCCGTCTCCTGCCTGCACAAAAGCAGGGGGGAGAGGTATAGAGGGAAGAACTGCAAAGAAAGTACCAATATTTGGCTTTAAAAATGATGCTGACATTTATTCATTCCTAGAAAAGAAGTTACAAATGATCAGCCTTAGTGCTGAGGCATCTGTTGGCCTTCCTCCCAGCACGACTTACTTAGCTGTGCTCTGTATCTGTACTGCATGCTAGCCACGGCCTTGCCTCCTCCGTGTGCTCCGAAATAGCATGCCCCTTATGAGAAAGTCCTTCCTTCTCAGGACAAAGAAAAACCAACGGTTACAAATCTGTTACCGCACTTTG
>JAGPOW010002799.1:497703-535281 GCA_030014935.1 Caiman crocodilus
TGCCTCCAGTCAAGGCTCTTACATGCAGCTACAGGATCAGCACGCACAGTGGCTTTCCTAGTCCTTTTTGCGATATCCCACCACTGGCTTGATCCAAAAGCCACCAAGGCCGATAGAAAGATACCATTTGCACGCGCACAAGACCCGTCTCCTCTGCAGCTTCTTTTGGTATTTCTCCCTCTCATCCAATGCCCACTCCTTCACACCTGTGCTGACTGGCCCTTTCTTGCACACCCATTTGTTCCCCCAGCCTTTGCTGCGGTTTCTTACCAGGATAAAATCTCCACTTTCCAAGATAAGTCCTGAAAAACATTAAGAGCTCCCATGGGATGCAGACTGCTCACCCCGATCTACTAAAATGATTATCCATCTAGTTTAAAACGTATGATATTTGACATCAGTGCTCAAACAAGAGTTGAGCACTGAAGTCAAAAAGACTTTGCTCCTGGAAAAAAGGAAAAAATAACCCATAACGATGGAAGAAAAGTGACTTGTGGGTTTATGGCTCTGGAGCTGATGGCGATTTAGATGCATTTTGAAGTTACAATTTACTGAGAAAAGCCACTGGAGTCTAGGTGCGCTTTCGAAGGCTGCTCTGCGAGTTCTTCATGTTGGTTTGGTGCAAGTCCATCACTTCACATCCAACGGTGAACCCACAAAAATAAATGCTGTGCTACCTCTGAACCAAGAGGTAACACTATTATCAGCGCAGTGCCAACATCACGGATGCTGATAGTGCGATTATCGCTTTTGGCACAAGAAGCTACATCAATTTGAAATATAGTGGAAATAAAACCAGCAGGAGCGTAGCTTCAGAATGGTTTGGCATTTGGGAAAGGTTTAAGGGGAGTTTACTTCTCAAGTGGCGGAAAACAAAAAAGCATGAAAAAATATTTGCAAGGGTTAAATGGGTATCAACACCCACCCTCTGACAGACACCCCAGGGCTGGGACAACACTCCTAGCATGCCATGCCAACAGCTCCTTTCTGAACTGAAAACTGAAAGGAAAATAGCTATGAAACACCCAGCATAATTGTAAGTGTTATTTCTTAGATGTCAGAGGATATTTAGCTAGGACAGTGTAATAGCTGAAACACATTTTCTTTCATTTATAAATAGATCCTTAAAGACTTTTTGAAAAAGAAACAGCTTTGGAAATTCCCTTTTTATGTGATTCTTTCCAATTGAGAGAAAAATAGTGTTGACCTTCATTATACAAATCCAATCTTCATTATCTGACTCAATTTAGGGCACAGTAGGGAAGGGCTGTGATAAATATAGGCCAAATTCCGCCTTGGAGTAAAGATGTAGTTGCATGAATTGACCCCCGGGTGGGAGCTGGTCCAACAAGTCGCAAGCGATTAGCCTAAATGTTACCGCAGCGCCAACATCCCGAGAACACAGGAGCCCGCAACTTCAGGGCTCCCACCAGCCTGCGACCCAAGGGCTGCTCTTTAGTGATCACGGGCAGATGACCTAGTCTAAGCCACGGGGCTCAAACAGTGCAAGGTGGTAACACCAGCTAATCCTGCCATGCTCAGACAATGCTCCTCTTTCACCGGCCTTGCTCCCTTCCCCACCATGGAATCAGAGCACTGAATCATTTACTGTCTAACAAGACCATAATTACTACAATGGAGAAATTAAGGAAAATGATCACGTAGGACGTAGCATCTCCCTGACAAAGGCTCCAAACACTTCAATGCATCAAGCAAAATAGTCACACGTCCAATGGGTTTGCCTGCATTTCAGAAACGTAAAATTAAAGTGATTATTTCTGGAACTGACGTGATATATTCCCATCGATGCTTCTGTCTGAGGCACCCATCAATCCAAGACTGTGGATTAACTGCTACCCTCTAACAGTAAAATCTGTAACTGGTCTGCCCCAAAAACAAGGACATCATTCATGCTTCAGCAATTGGTGTTAATACACCACTTCGATAGCATCTCAGGGCCCTCCCGTGTTCATACGTCACCTCGACATGCTGCAGCTCCCATCCTTCCCTACCAAGAGCACTAGCTAGCTCCTGCAGAACAAGGTATCGGTGAGGCTCTACCACCTCTCCTGCAACCTTGTTCTACAGAGTCTGGTAACAACCCTTCGTTTTTCACAGGTGATATACAGAATAAAGTCTAGCTCTGTTGCACTTGGAGCCTGAGTTTTCTGCCCTTAATAGGAAAAAGATAACACGTCAGAGGAAGTGCTGCCCAGGCGTTCCCAGCCACGACTGAACTAGGATTGCTCGGGTGCAGCAGAACATGCTAGCTAACACACGCGAGTGAGCAGTCTAGTACGGAGAAGGCATGATCCCCTGCACACAAACTAGGCTGGTTGAATTCAGGCCTGAGGGGGAGTTGAGGTTTCAATTCAACCAGTTCAGCACAAACTCAAGGCAGCGTACATTGTCTGCACTTGATTTTCAGGCACGTTAACACGTTCGAGCACCAACCTTTCATCCTAGAAAAGGCCCTCGGGACCATGCATGATCCCTGGAGGTAAAGCAAAGGCTAAAAACCTCACACTTGGAACTCTTCATCACTTTCTGCAATTAAAATGGCAGCCTTGCCCTTCTGCATGTTAGAAATTCTGATCTTTCAGATTAAAAAACAGTCCTGACTTCCCTCTGTTACCTGCATAACTTTGGCTACGATGGCTCAAAACTGAAGCCTGCGCTGCACTTCTCAGAGCCCCCAGCCGAGGGCAGAGGGGACCAGCTTCGGGCTGCGTCAGCGGTGAGAGTGTAACCGAGCGGAGGGGTACGTGCACAGCAAACTTCCTCGGCCCGGCAGTGGAGCCCCCAGCCTGCTCCGCAAGGGCTGCCTCATGGGCCGGAAGCAGCATGGCCACATCTGCACAGCACTCCAACCAGCTCTCTGTGCTGCTGGGCAGCACTTTCTAACACCATGTGCTCCGGCTAACCCAATCTGCCAGCACCCTGTGAGGTTGTTCAGTGTACCTGTAACTCCAGTACAGGTTGGCTGTGTCTACGACAGCAAAACTATGTCTGAAACAAGTCCAGACAGTTCCCAAACTGTTAAAGGCCCAGTGTTCACGCAGCTTCCCTCCCCTTTTTACCGGCAGAACTGCATATCAGATTTCAGCTCTGGTGGTGCCACAAAGATCCTCAGCCCTTTTGCTGGAGGACTCTCTCTAGAGAAAAGTCTCTAAACACCTTTGAAGAAGTCTGGTTCTGCATGTATGCAGCCTAAAAACAAAGGGAAGCTTTGCAGCTTCCTTTTAAAGGAATCAACTGTTCACGCTGGCAAAAACCCTGCAGGAACTGAACTGACAGCTCCAGAGAGTGCCTAGATGAGCAGGCCATTTGTTCTACATACACACACTGAGTATGTAGTCGCTGCTTTTACCTTTTAGTTGAAACACAATCCACCACTGTAGAGAAGTGACTAAAACTGGACAACGAGCATGAGGACTTTAAAGTCAGAAAAGAAAGACACATTCAAATGAAGCATTTCCTAGTAACTCTGGAACAGGCATGCTAAAAGCATTCAGGCAGCTTAAACTTTAATCTTTAATTTATCCAAAATAATCATGAAAAGATTAAAATAATTCCTGCATCCATATTTTGAACATGTACAAAAGTGCGTGTAGGGCAGGCGGCGTGCAAGGAAACTGAAGCCAACTGTACAAGTTCCTCCCCCCCACAAAAATGTTGGAGGTATCATTGCAAAAAAGCTTCCTTTACAAATCCTGCAGTTTGGATGATGCTTTGAGAACTCCTGCACCCAATATTAGAGCAACACGGATATCAGTCTCTTGCGGCAGGAAAACCTGATTCCATGACTCATGGAATGGAGGAATTTGCAGCACACCGGAAGTGAGCAAGGATTTCAGCTCAAAGTGTTTCCAAGGAAACTCTCTCAGTGAGTAAGATCCCCGTCACCTAGCTAACACAAACGCCAAAAGAAATGAGACAGGTTCCAAGCGTCTCAGCCACCTCGCTTGCACTGTAGATTGAAGGCTTGCTGAGAAACCAGCACAAACTTGTGCCCCCAATACCATTCTTGGCTGCAGCTCTAGTATTTTTTGCCGTGAAAGTCACAGGACAGATGTGACACCGCTCCAGATTAAGGGGCACGGACACACATTCAGAATAAAAGTGTGCTGGCGGGAGCAGTCCCTCAATACAAGGGTGACACCCTTCCCGTAGACAGGGAAGTCATTGGTGAGTCTGGAGAGGAATGAAGAGGCCAATGCAAAATCTGCATGTTCAACCACATACACGGCGCATAGTTCCAGGAGGAAGGAGTGGATCCTGGTGACGTCAGCTCCCAGCTCTTCCCTTTATCTCTTGCACCCATTCACCTCCATAATAAGGGAGTAGAGGAGATGTTTCAGGAGGTAGGTGTTGGGCAATCTGTCCTGTCCTGTCCAACACAGCTGGTGCCATGTAAATTGCTGGTGGTGCTTGTGTACACCAGAACGCTGGCATTAATTCTTCTGTCCGTCCAACAGACATGGAGGGTGTTTGGCATGCGCACTGAAAAGGCATTTTCTACCTTTACGCCTGTTTTACAACACTGTTCCAAACCTGGAAAGAACAACATTTGCAGCCTTGAGAAGACAAGAACGTCCCAGGTTAAGTGAGGATGCAGTCATGGCAGATTCTGACATAGCAGCGGAGGAGGAACACACGGCTCTTGCCCTGCGGTGGGCAAGTCAAGTTGTGAGCTTAACAGAGAGGTGTCGCTACAGATTTAGAAAGCTACGAAATGTTACATAGCTTTGTGTTTGGGAAAACCCAGCTGCCATTTCTGGGAGGCAAGAGGGACCACAGCTTGTAGCACTACCCAGCTACACACCCACTGTAAGAAGCACTGCTCCAGCTAGGGGAAGGGATTTGCTTTTCCAAGGAGAGAGAGAAATCAGAAAGCAAAGCAGTCACGCAGAGCTTCTGGCTCACTGGCCTCCTGACTGCACAGAAGATCTGGACTATCACTGGCTGTACGATCCCCCTACCCTCTGCTCAGACCACACCAAAACATGTCACCCCTTGCTAACTACTGCATGCAGTAAGGCAGAGGTAGTAGCTTTGGAAATCCAAGGGTCTGCCACTCGCATGGCTGGGCCACCGTTTGTGCAAGGGTGGAAGAGGAGGGCTGGAAAACTATAGTGCAAAAAGGGGAAAGACAACCCCAAAACAACAGAGCTTGACACGCTAGGATGGAAATGGGCGTTCCCCTTATCAATAGCAATAAGGCTTCCTCCCATCCTATCAGCACTCAGAATGGCTACTACGATTGGAGGGGCTCCTTTCTCCCGTTTCCTTCTGTAAAGGAAATAGAAGCAAGACCCAGGACTAGGCAACACCCTGCTCAACACCCAGCTGAACATTTAACCCCTTGCAGCAAAACGCACACAAGCAGCGAATCTCCCACCAGTATTAGGAGTTAAGCTCCAGGCCCTCCTGCAAATGCTGCCAGCATGAGAAGGCAGACACTAAAGAGCCTGTGCTCCCCAGGCTAGCACAGGGAAGCTGATCCGAAACACCGTGCAACAGATTTCCCTCTCCACAAATACTCAGGTACGGAAGAGCAGCGCAGTCGAACACCGTGCAACAGGTGACAGTGCTCCAGCAGGACTGCCTTACAGCTCTCGAAACACCTGCAGTATTTACAAAGGGGAAAAAGCTATTATAACCCACAGCAGGCTCTGCCCAGTATGATTCACTGGAGCCAAGAGGTAAGTTACTAGATGAAGCAGTGGCACCAAAAAGGCATCAATCAAGGCAAAACTTAAGGGGAAAAATACCCCCCAAAAAACAAAAACAGGAGGGAGAGGGTTTTCCTTTGCCCTCAAGTAACTCAAGGGATGAAGTGGCAGATAAACTTCTTCCCAAACGGTACAGTCAAAGGCATCACCCTACAGTCACGGACAAGGGCGCAAGAAAAGAAACTGGCTACTTGAAAGCAGAAACAACATTTTTAAACCCCCAGCATTCAGAGCTGGAAAACAGGGGATGAGACCAAGCACAAGAGCACTTGAACATTAAGCGGTATAATTGTCATAACATAATTATAGCATTTTGAAGTGCAGTAACCAGATTAGGGGCTGGTCACATCTGCCCTAAATTACTCTGCAGCATTGGCAAGTCAGCTCAGGAATTCCTACCGAATCCCACCATTAATCTGGTGGAAAGGGAGAGAGCAGGATCAGTGACCAACTCCTGGAAAGCCCTCTTAAGTTTTTCTTTGCTTCTGATTTCTTTTAAGGAGTGCCAGTTGGCAGCACGAACAAATGTCTGTGCTCCCTGCTCGTCCATCTTTTGCGGAGCCCAGTACCCAGCGGACACTATTCACAAGTGCTCTTCCCCCGGGGGCAGGCGGAGATTTTCACAGAACGGTCCCCTGGCAGCTAAACACAGACCAGGACAACACAGGGACAGTCACTCTCTGAGCAGCAAAGGCACGATCTTCCAGATGTCCCTTTATTTTCCCCTCGCTCTGGTTTCCACTGAACAAACAGATGGAGTTGAGTAAAGAAAACAAATCTCCGGGTAAGCACATAAAAGGCAAAGCCTGGCCTAACCCACTTGCTAAGTTCAGCTCCCAGCACCACTTGCACAGACAATTCTGACTGTTCCTTTCTGAGGTTTCGCACACCTATCGATCTGCTCACTCCAGCCAAAGAAGAAACGGCTTAATAGCAACTAGGGCTTCTTTAGGCTCTTTTGAAAGCCACTTACCTACAGTTTGTATCCAAATGAACACTCTTAAAATACCAGTATTTCCCCTTGCTTTTTACACTCCCACACCCCCGCCCCACTTCCCCCTCGGTCTCTGTGCCTTTGGGACAAAAATGCACATTCCTAGCTCATTTCACATACCTACAAGACCAGGGATAATGGTGCAGACAGAGGGGAAGTCCCAGCATCAGGAATGCTACACTTTGCAAGCAATGAGTCCCTGCAGGATGTGAAGGAGGCAACACGGCACATAACTGCCCTTAGCCACGATTCCTGCAGTAATCCCCAGAGCTGCCAGTGACACCAGGTTTGCAGCTCCCAGAAAACAGCTCCACACTTTCCATCTACCACTGGCTATGCCCAGAATATCTTCCTAATTCAGCTTCTACACGTCCCTGCTCTTTTTCATTGACAAGGCCCCTTATACTTGCTCTGTTCATGGGATTTCATTCATCTGACCTGCAGGGCCCAAAGTGTGAGCAACGCTGCCCTTGACCTCGTCAAGTCAGAATGCAGCTTGGCTCCAGTCCAGCAAGGAGATCTGCCAGGTCCCTCCTTATACATCAGAATTCAGAAGTGGTGCTACAAGCTCTTCATAGCAAGGATCACAGTTACAACTCTGGCCTGAAAATACCCCTCCCATTTGCAGCTACTAAAAGCGGAAAGTTGGATTTAACCAGAAAAGCCCAAGTGCTCCAGACGCTCCACAACATGGTACAAGCATGAGAAGAGGATTTCAGGCCCCAGGGCTGAGCGCAGGCTCCGCTTTCAGCTGTTTACATCAGCAACCGCTGCTCCTTGAGGAATTTCACTGCTAAGGAAACCATGCTGGCATGCAACCAGCCGGGCTAAAATAACCCATTATTCTGTCAGCAGCAATGTTCTTTACAAGAAAGATCATGAAAGGAAGGACTTCTGCTTGGGGTCTTTTCTGGCACGCTGGAGAGGAGTCAATGTCTCCATGTTTCAGAGGCACTTTGTTCAAATGCTGGTTGTCCAAATGTGGCAGGAGCCTTGTTTTGTGAAGGCCTTTAAGCTGCAAACTCAGATGGAGAAAATGGGCCAGGGACATTAGGAGTAAACACTGAAAGGCCCATGCACAGATTAGTAATGTGGCTGCAAGCTGTGGAGCGAGCTAGCACAGCCACTGAACGGCACCGCAGATTTTTCTAAGAAACCAGCTGCCTGAGCCTGGAATCCCATCTTCTGAGGGCATTCGTTACTCTTATTACCAATGTCTTAATGTGGGCGCCAATCTGCCCTGTCCCCTTCAGCAAGTTACAGGAAAGTGACAAATTATTTTTAAAGGTCTTCCAGGCTGCTTGCTGCCTTCTGCCCGAAGCTTTGTCTTCACTGTTTCTCTAATCAGCAGGGATCCTGGTTTTCCATTTCCCATGGAAAAACAAAGAAAATACAGATTTCTCCTTTTAGTAGAGAAACCCATGGGATTCCCTGCTTTTGCAAAGAGCTCTGAAGGCTGGTTGAAAACAGGGTGGGAAACCCCCAGCCCTGCCCTGGGGGGGGGTGGGGGAAGGAGAAGGGGAGAGCCTGAGGTAAGTGGGGCTTGCAGGGGGCTGGGGGGGAGCCAGGAGCCAGCCCCAGCCCTGCCCGAGCAGGCACCAGCAGGAGGGGAGCCAGCTCCATGCTGCAGCTGCCTGTTGGTGGGGGCAGGGAGCTCCAGTCTTGGGTCCCTGGCCCCATAGCCCTGGGAGCTAGGGGCCCCTCTGGCAGGGCTCAGGGCAGGGGCTGTGGGCGGGGGCAAGAGGCACAAGTAGGGCAAGGGGGCTGTTGTGGGGGCAGTAAGGAGCACCAGCAAGGTTGGGGGAAGCATTGTGGGTGATTGAGGGGCACCAGCAGGGCTAGGGGTAGCTACAGGGGGCTTTTAATTTTAATAATGGATTTTGTGGGTTTTAATCAGAGAATTTGCGATTTTTTAATCAGAGAAAACCAGGACCCCTGCTAATCAGATCCATTGTTTCCTTCTCTGCTGAAATGACAGGTAACAATGACTATGATACAGAAACTTCAGATCCTGTAGTGTACTCAGCCCCGCACAGAAAGCCAGCAGTGCACAACCAGCCTCTGTTACTACTCATGACACCGACCCCTTGAAGGGTCTGAGTTGAGGGGGACGCTCCCATGTACTTCATCTCTCGACTCCAAACATCAACTCCTCCTAAGGAGGTCGACTTATCCCTGCTGGCTTCTCCAACACAGCTTCGTGGAATCGCATGGCTGCTGCAACAGGTCTTTTTGCTAAAAAAATAGGCCATAAAAAAAAAGAAAAGAGTTTGCAGCAGAATTAAAGCACAGAAACAAAGCAAAAAGACCTGGCTGGGCTCAGGAAATGGGCGGACAAGAACCTGATGGTGTTTAACACCGAAAAATGCAAGGTTCTCCACCTTGGGAAGAAAACCCGCAGCACGCTTATAGGCTCGGCAGTGCTACGCTGACTAGCACTACAGACGAAAGGGACTTGGGGGTCAGGACTGACCACAAGATGAACATGAGCCTGCAATGCAATGCTGTGGCTAGTAAAGTGAGCAAAACACTAGCTTGCATCCATAGATGCTTCTCAAGCAAATCCCAGGACATCATTCTCCCCTTGTACTTGGCCTTAGTGAGGCCACAGCTGAAGTACTGCATCCAGTTTTAGGTTTCACAATTAAAAAAGGATGTGGAGAAGCTTGAGAGAGTGCAGAGAAAAGCCACGCATGTGATAAGAGGTCAGGAAAGCAGACCTTATGACAAGAGGCTGAGAGCCATGGGACTCTTCAGCCTGGAAAAGCGCAGGCTCAGGGGAGATCTGGTGGCTGCCTACAAGTTTATCAGGGGTGCTCACCAGGATCTGCGGGAACGTCTGTTCACCAGGGCGCCCCAAGGGATGACAACATCGAACGGTCACAAACTCCTCGGTGACCAATTCAGGCTGGACATAGGGAAGAACTTCTTCACTGTCCGAGCCCCCAAGGCCTAGAATAGACTGCTGCTGGAGGTGGTTCAAGCACCCACTTTGAACGCCTTCAAGACACATTTGGATGTTTATCTTGCTGGGATCCTATGACCCCAGCTGATTTCCTGCCCCTGGGGCAGGGGACTGGACTCGATGATCTTCCAAGGTCCCTTCCACCCCTAATATCTATGAAATCTGTGACCACAACTTGTAATCCAATTAGACAAACCAAGACCTTTTTCTAAGAAATAGAGTTTACAGAACCGGGCAATAGTACTGGTCCATGCCTACACTAGTGCTCTCTGCTAGCAAGTATTGGATCAGATTTAAAAAAAAGAAATTCCCAAACTCAATCCTGACACAGACAATGCAGAGCCATTAAAACCCAAGTCACAGCACTACAAACTGACACAAATCTTGGGTGCAAAAGTGAAATCACGCCAGTCGAGAAAACACATTTCCTGCATGACACATCAACCCACTGAAACCTAATCTGCAAAATTCCTTCCTGACCCTGATAACGGCAACACCCACAGGAAGAAATGCAGGTACAACATCCACTGTTTCGTCATGAGGTGGGGAGCATTATTAGAAGCAGGTGGATAGCCATGCAACTACAGAAGTGCACGGGAACAAGGCCTCTGTGTGCGCCTGGCCTAGCGCCAGGGTCTGCTGGGCAGGTACCAAGGCACATTCCACAACCGCACAGTAACACTAACAATCGCAGCAGAGGAAATGTTCTTGCAGTTACTCTGCATCTGCTCCAGAGGCAACAAGTTCTGCGCTCCCAGGGTATTTTTAGACACAATGCTCCAAAGACTTGCTTCAGTAAATCAGCCCCAACTGTGCCTACATTAAGATATAAGTGGCACACCATTTTAATAAGAAAAATGAATGCTTCTCTGGTTTCAAGGCAGGACCTACGCTGAATGCTTTACTCTAGCACAATCACAATAGCTATTTCTGTGCCTCCCACAGTAACGAGACTCTGGAGGATTAATTTTTTCCCCTCTTGACATGAGTAGGTCACCACTGTCATAAAGCCAGGACAAATGAGAGCAATTATCTTTTCTTATATTGACACCAAAGGCCCCAAACCTGGATGTACCCTTCTTTGGCAATCCCTCATAATAGAAGATGACCATCTTCCATGAAAACTGTTTTCATGGAAGACACCTGTACATGACTTCTTTTATTATGGCTGCACATCAGCTTCCACACGGCTCTCGACAGAACAAGGCCTTGATCCAGTGGTAAGGAGACCAAGACGCTGGGGATCTTGTTCCACTGCAGACTTCATCTGCTCCACGGCTACTGAGATGCCAACATCTTCTTCCACTTGCACTGCCATTGAGGACTCAGAGACTCAGGCACAGGCAGGCTTATTCTAGTGGTGACCTCTACTCACCATGTCACAGCACCAAAGGATGTATGTGGCTTTTCAGGAGGGAAACCGCTGCCATCTCCAGTCCTCCCCACATCCTGCTGGTGCTGCCGCTGCTCGGTCCGCACCTGCTTATCAGACAGCAAACCTCCCCTGAAAGTCATTCCACCGTTCACCACCTGTGGACATGCTGGACAGCAGCACAGCTCTGCCCCACAGCCTCCTAAGGTGCATGCCCCACCTGGACACAAATGACTTTGATTCAAGTGCTCTATTTAACGAATTCCTCCAAGAAACTCAATTATTACTTCTGCTATTGGGGGCTTTCCCTACTGTGGTCTGCTTAAAAATCTTCTAAGTTGCAACAGTTCCTTTTTGGGGATTTAAATGCACTGAATTCTCAAGTGCCTGCTTGCTGCTAGAGGGTACAACAGATTAGGGAAGTCACAGTAAGGTTCTTTGAGAACGCAGAGTCAGCTGTTTGCCAAAAGGAGGAAAAAAGCAACAGAAAGAGACAAAAGCTCTTGAAAAGTTACTCCCCCTTAGAGACAAGCTTAACCTAATGGCTGAAACTTTGCAGAAGATTAATTAGCAGGATGGGAACATTTGCACGAGTACAACGATCCAAGATACAGAACCACGCGCATATTAAAACTGGTCACTACAAATGCTTTAGCTGTTACCTTAATGATTTTTTTGAAAGCAAAAACTTTTCAATCTCACACAAGTCTGTAAGACCAAATCTATATCCTGGTTTTTTTCGTCGGCCAAAAACGAAACAGACACACCTTTGGTAAGAGGTATTAATGGAGAAATCAGTGCTATTACTCCAATACCCCTTCCTTCTTCCCTGAAGCCCTAAAAGACGGCGAAGCGTACAGAAGCTCAGTAAGACGACAGCACTGCGGAGTGGAGACAAAGCATTGAGGGGAACAGTTTTTGTTTTGTGTGCAAAACACGAGGCTAAGAGTCTTGAGCAATCCAGAGAGCAGAAGGACTGAAATCACTCATCTGAATCCTGGGCACTCCTCCCCTGAAGCTGTGATCTGATCTGCAAGGGACAATATTTAGACCAAGTGCTTTAACTTTCAGAATTGCACAGCTGGGAATTAGGTGCTGGGACACAGATCCCTCTGAAGCACCAAACACTGCCCATTATTTGGTGGGCAGGACACAACCCTCAAGGTCCAGGGATCCATTCCAGTGTGGCTCTCTCTATATACCGAAAAGAGATCCCACCTCTGAAAAAGCAAAGCAATCAGTATGATAAAAATTAAGACCTAACAGGCCCAACGGTGACCTTGGGAAGATTCAAGCGGGGCAACTTCCAACAAAACTGCCTCCACCTCAGAAGACTGTGAAGCAGAGGTGTGCACAAAAGCAACGTTAAATGAAATTTTCCCATTAATTCTTTTATGTTGTCAGGAAGGGGGAAGCATTATCAATGGACCAAAAAGCAGATTCTGCATCTGTGGAATTGTCACATAAGAACAGCAAACATATATTGCTTTCCAGGGCAAGCAGATTCCTCAACACGGGTGTCCTTTAAACAAGTTCTACTTGATTCAGATGTTTTTGCTGGGTTTCTTTCCCACCAAGCCCATAGGCACCTGATACAGTGAAAATAAACTCCCTCTGATTTATTTATAATGAAAAATATTATACAAAGGATTATGCTTTGTTTTTCACTGAGTAAGTGAAACTAAAAAAAAAAGGTTTTCGATAGTGCATGAAGTGCGGCAACAGACACCCACCCGGGTGGAAACTAACGCCAGCTGGTGAACATGTATGGCCTCTGCCCCAGGCCCGAACACTGCCTGCACTTCCCCTTTTATTGTTCTCCTCTCGAATCGAGAAAGCCCCCGTCCCTTAAGTCCCTGGTGATGCACGTTAATGCCTTAGAGCAGACGGGTTGCTCTCGTCAAGCTGAATAAAACAGGCACCTTTCTCAGAGTAAGGGTCTGAGTCCTAGCTTGGCATGACGCCTTCTTCTGACAGTCGCCTCCTGAAGGCAATGGCGCTGCTCGCAATAACAAGCATTTTATGATGATCAGATGACAAGAATTTCCCCTCTCCAATTACTTCATGTATCTAAGCCTGTTTTAAAGGCCATTTATGTAAGCAGCTTTAACTCCTGGTCTGGTTTGTCCTTCAGCTCCTCCATCTTTATTTAGGAAGAACAGGCATCCCCTCTCCCCCCCCGCTAAATATTTTATGACCTACTGAAGCTGAATAGCTGGCATCTTCAGGAGGTCAATTTTATCATGAAAAACTGAAAGATAAGAATGATGTTAAATGTGTTGTAAAACAGCTAAAAAGCACAGCAGCAATGTAAATAGATGCCTTCCTGCTCAAGCTGCCTGATCGGTTGACCTTCCAGACTCGCTGCAAGGTTTCCATTACAAAGATTTCTATCTGATGACGCAGGGGCAAAATACAGACTAGGATCTGTGAAGAAGAAGGGGTCTTTTGAATTTGACTGCATCTCCACTTGGGGTCCCTTTGGTTTTGCAGCAAGGAAAAGTTACTGGTTCTGTCCAAACCCACGGCAAAGGCATTTATGGCAGAGAACAGGCTGCTTAAAAACCAGATCCATTGTCATTCAAAGTGAAGTCATACACCAGATCTTTAGTGGAACAACATACACTCCCAAGCTGTCCCTAGGCACACCATAAGGAAAGAAGAAACAGCCTACCAAGTCTAGTAAAAGCTTTAAAAAACATATATTAAAGATTAATATTCTAAAAATGATTAGGGAAGCACAAAACCACACACAGGCTTCCTTTGCCAGTCCAGCTCTATATATTCCCCAGAACTGGAGAGTAAAGTTTTCTCACATGGATGCATGCATTTTTACCCACGCCTGCTAGATGCTGTGAATAGAAAAATAAACCATAGTTGTACAAGTTGCTGGAAAACTGCAGGCTGCTTGACTAGCAGGGGAAAAAAGCAGTAGCAAAATCCATTCCTAACAAACTGGTAACAATGACTACTTGTTATAATGCCAACTAATAAGGACAGAAGGAGTCAGAATGGCTAGGAACACAGAATAGACTCTGCAGTAATATTTAGCTTTACAAACTGAAAAAAACCCTGGATGGATCTAAACTATGTGTAGCTTAGATCCACCTTTCCCAAGTCCCACTTTCTGCACTCATTCACATTCGATATATTCTTCTTTTAAGGGCTTTTTCACCACTCCTGTTACAAGCGTGTTGGTCTTTTTCAGACCCAAACGTTCTATTCACTTCACGACAGCATTCATGGAAACACTTTTCCTCAAATCAGCACCTGGAAAAGTAAAGCACATTGAGGGATGTATTCAGCTCTGCACAAAGAGCTGTATATTTGTGCTTTAACTAATCTGACCACAGGCTTCCTTCCTGAAAGTTGTATTATATTTATTTAGTTACACTGTTAAATTACACTGTTCCCATCTCTGGACTTTTCGGGGGGGTTGGGGGGGTTACGTATTTCTTCCTACCTGAGCTCACAGTTGGCGCAGGGAGAGCACCCCACCCTCCCATTCACTCTCTCCTAACATTATAGCTGCAAGCTGCAGTACAGCTGACCAACCACCTGGAGGGACTTCCCAAAAACTTCAGGAAATCTTGTAATAGACTCATGTCATCACTGCCCGAAGATCTCACTGGACATGAGATCCCATTGTACGTCTCACTGTGACAATGAAATGAACACAAACATAGTTTAGGTACTTCTGCTGCTCAGTTTACACTGCTGATATCCATCTCCTGGGACATACTTCTCCAGTGGAAGCAGCAATACTTTAAACAACGGCCTAATCTTTATTGCCATGTTTCTCATTGGTATTTAATGCTAACACCAGCCATGGCAAACTCCAGTTTTTATTTCTAGGCTCCGTGCATGTGGCTTTGTCAGGTCACCAGTGTAAAAGTGGGAATGTGTACTGGACAAAACTGTGGTCACAGGAAATATGCGATGCCTGTAATCCAGCAGCTAAATCCCATTTTACAAACCAGTAAATTTACATGGATGCTTTTCACACATTAAGTGAAGAAAGGAGCCTATCTAGAAGACCAAAGTGATCAGCAGGCACACACACACAGTGGAGCACTGCAAAGTCAGAATAAGAGTTACCTTGCTGCTCCTCAGGGAAGGGATGGAAGAAGGATGGGAGGCCAGGGATGTCTCTCATAAATGGATCACAACCATTGTCAGTGCTGCCCTGGGAGTGCACGATAGACTCTGCAACCCCGGTGCTACCTGTGACTAACACAGGCTTAAATGCAGGTACTCTGAAAAAAAATCCCACTATAATTTTGCATTCATTAGAGAAATCCTGATCTTATCCTGCAGGAAAGAATGGGCCAGTGGAGGCAGGTACCACACATCACCTGCTGGAAAATGGCAGAAGGCAGAATAGAGGAGATGCACCTGCTGGGAAAATATTTACCCCATAAACAAAAGGCCCAACAGACAGAATTAACTCTTTTGTCTGAACAGTTTCATTATACTAGGGTTACCTGCACTTACAATAAATCATTAGTGACATGCACCTACTCAGTCATCCACGCACTCAGATCTTGATCTCAGCTCTCTTGTGTTACTCTGCCGGCAGCAAAAGCGTCCGGCAACTGGCACATGAAGAGCAGCAGACCCGTTGTGGAGAGCTGCTTCATGGGAGAGGAGAGACCCCTCCATTCTCTCAGAGCCACACCTGTGGTTGGTGACAGCGTTGTTGTCCTGAAACAACACTGCATCGATTCCACCCCTAAAACACCATCACTCCAGACCTGTGTTTCCACATGCATTACCAACCACAGCTCCTTTGTCTTTCCTGGAGTCAGGACCAGTTCTACACAGCACTGTGGCCAGCCCCGCTCAAGTCAAAGCTGGGGTCTACATTTTCCCAATCCTAGACTAAATCCATTGGCTCTGTGCTCACTGCAGGACAAAGATGAAAATCCACCATTCTCTGGAAATGGACTTGACACAGGTTGCTCCATGCTGCCTTGCCAATGCCCTAAATTCTTCTAGCATGGGTTTCCCTTTCCTTGGTCACTCCATTTTACCTCTGTGGAGCAAAGGGGCTTGTCTTCCATTCCCCCAGCCCTTGGACCGTTTCATGATAAGACTCGAGTGCAACATCAGCGTTAAGACAAGAACCTACCGCCTTCTTTTGGTTCCTGGGCCACAGCACTGTTACATGTCTGTGCTGAGAGATTAAAAGTGCCTTGGCACAGCAGAGTTCCCAGCACAATGTGTTCGGTTCCAAGGGATTCCCCCGTACGGCGGGAAAAACCCTTGGTGCAATGATCAGTCCCCCGCCAAAGCTTGCATCTGCACTGTTTACATGCATGCTTTCGATTGGCTTGTCACAAATTATTCATACCTGGCGGCTGACAATTGGCTCGTTAGCCATGTAAAAGTTAGGGCAAGTTTCCACCCAAGTTGGAGAGAACTCTGCATGCGCATCGGAAGCAACTTTCATGTGCATCTCGGAGTGGACTTGGAGGCTTGATCAACCACCGACGACTCCCCGTTGCCAAAATCCTGACGTACCCCGTGCCCTGCATGCTCGAACAACATCGGTGTGCCACCCAGTTTTCTTCTTTGTTGCAACTCTACGGAGCGTACCTACACTGTACTCCAGTTTGTAAGTAAAGTTCTTTTTGAATTCAACTGACAAGCTTTTTGTGCCTAATTCCACTCCACTGGCAGCCCTATCCAGCCACTCTCCGCCCCACACTACACAGAAATAGGTCTGACTCCAAACACAGCTATTTTGTATTAGCTATCTAATGCTGTCCCTGATGGAGCCATAATAGCTTGAAATTAGCCATTTCAGAGACAAGGACAATGTTTATAAAATCAGGGTGTCAAGTATAATACGTTCTGACAGGACGACGCTTGGATCTTCCTGATAAAAAAGTATATACACTACAGGGCTTGTTTCCTAGATGGTCTTTTTATAGCAGTTTGAAACACCAGAGACAGCTCCAGACTGAGGAGGTTTTAAGACAGTGTCAACAGTAACACTGAAGATAATGCACTCTGTGAAGAGTGATACAATACAGAAGTAAAACCCAAAATTGAAGCCTGCAACTGAGTAGAACTGCCGCAGGGGAGGAAAAAAAAAAGAGCATATCGCATGGACAAGGATATGGCATCTACCCCCAGATTCGTCATGTGGGACCTGTCTTCTGACTCTAGACATTAAATGAAATTTGGAACGACTAATTCCTCTGAAACAAGATAACCTTCGAGAAAAATAAGTGCAGGAACCTTTGCACAAAATCTGCACAATGGAACCAGGCGAGGGCTACTAGGCACTAATTCAATTTAAGCAATACACTATTCCATTTAAAACCACGTCCAGGATAACCAGGCTCAGCTGCCGCTAGACAAAATTGTGCACATCGGTAGCAGCGGGTAGGCAGGTCAGTCGGCTGTCGAGGAGAGGTGGCGGTCTGCCCACTGCTCCACAGCAAAGGCAAATCTGCCCTCAGACTCGCAGAGCTGCGAGTGCTCCTCACGTGGCACCTGGGAAGGGGTTCGAATCTTCACAGAAAACCCCACTTAAATCTATTTTGCTCATGTTCCTAAACCCTGTAGATCACACCCATCGCGGTAGCCAATAACAGTTTGGTTCTTACTGCCCCTTAAGTGAATCACTTTAACCCCACCAGAGAGCAAGCAGGTTGTAACAAGTCTCTGAATGAACAAGTGATACCCATATCTACATTTATACGGATGATCTGAGCCTACATCCATACAGACACAAAGTTTCTCTACAGCGTACAAAGAGCCAAGGCACACGTTGCCCTAAAACACCTTCTGCTGCTGAGGCAAGGTACTGGAAAAATTCAGAGGAAGACCCACTGCTCCAGGCACTCTTGCCTAGGCCAGAAACCCCTCACGCCATTTCAAAGGTCACACAGTGCCGTTTCCCACAAAACTGGCTCTTCACTCAAGGTGTACAGCAAGCAGAGACATGCATTTAAAAAACCTACAAACACTATTCCTCATAGCTAAAAAAACCCACAAACCCAACCCTTCAAGCAAAGCTGTAGCTGGTCCACTACTTCATGCTAGCAAAGAACAATGAGCAAATAAATAGTGACACAGAGCCAAGGCAAGTATGCGAACATCTGCATCGTGCAGGAGCGATGGCTTAGTTTCACCAGATGACGTTTGATTCAACCTGTCAGCAGACTTGAGACCCTGATGCTGCATCTTACTTCCCTTCTCGTATTTGGATTCTACAGTGCCCTGGCAAACAAGGCAGCAATACAACATGCATCCTTTTTCTCTTCCCCAAATAACAAGGTCAGAACTGGAGGTACTGCTCTCCTTACCAAGAATTCCCCATTATAGATCAGGCTGCAGCATGTCCTAGGCAGAGATCATGACTGCAATTTGGCTTTGCTAAATATAGCTGGCAGCAGAGCACCTTTGCCCACCTAGCATAAAACTGTCTTCTGTTCATTTCTGTTCACAAAATGCTGTGAGACATACTTTATCTTACTGCTAATTACTTTGTTTGACATACAAGTTTTACTTTAGCCTAGTTCATCGAGATATTCGGCATCTCCTCCTTCCCACAGTGGCCAACTGTTCACACAGTGGAGGTCAGCGTTGAGGCAGAGAAATGAAGTGAAGCGGCTGCCTTTTCCATGTACAGCAGTGGTCTCCATCCTTTAAGTGGGAGATCACCTTTGGCATTTGGAAGCAACCCAAGACCTATTGTGCACCGCCATCACCACCCCCTACCCAGCAGGTAAGTCTTGGGAGGGCAGGGCAGATCAAGGCAGAGGGAGAAAAAATGATTTGGGGGCATGCCTCCCCTGGCAGGTAAGTCCCACCCAGCCAGAGCTCCACTCAACTTATCCCTGCTCCTGCCTCTGCAGCACTGTCCCTCACCGCAGGAGCCTCAATCTAGCCCCCATTCCTCTCCTCCCTCCCAGACTGACCAACTGGGCTGGGGCGTGCACATGCATGCATGCAGGCGCTCAGCTTCCCACCCCAGCCTCAGATCAACTCCAAGAGGCTTTGAGATCTACCGGTGGATCAAGATCCACTGGTTGGTGACCAGTGGTATAGAGCCACCCACCAGTTCTGGAAAGCCGAGCGAGGCTATGCCAGCGTCACACACTGTCCTTGCAGTGCAGATGACTTTCCTAGTGCTTCTTTCCTTACTTAGGATGCAATGCTGCGCTGAGAGCCCCAGAGGATGAAGACACCACAAATGGCACAGAAGACCTGAGTATTCAAACACAGCAGGAGCAAACAAGGTCCAAACCTAATCCAGGCTGACAGGCAGAAGTGTGCAATAGGGGCAGCCTTTGTCTTCTTTGCATGAGGCCAACAGACAGAGGTTGCCTTCAGTCTCTAACAAAAACCTTAAGCGATTGGCGAGTTGCTGCGGCCTTTCTAAAGCCCTTCTCCCTGCTCCCCTGCCAAAATAATGTAGGGTGGCTTTGAATTTGCATCCAATCACAGGTGAAAAATGGTATCACTTGATCCCAGGGAGCCTTTCCTTCCCATCAGGGTGACTCCTTGGGACACCCAGGACACAAAGAGACCCTTTTGTTTGCTCATGTAACAGTTTCTAGTCCTTGAAGAGCAGCAGGCGTGTTCAGAGCTCAAACTGGAACTGGTTTAGTGAGTTAAGGAGAGCAGTGCTGCAGAGGACTGCTCCAGGCAGAATCTGCTGAAGGAGCAGAGACCTGCCTTTCAGTCAGGATTCACTGTCAAACTGCTTCAAATCCCTTTAAAGACAAAGAAATGGTCCAACAATTGCCAATTCGCTTGCCTGGGACAAGAGCTTGAGGACATGGGATATGTCTACACTGCAACCACCTTAAACGAGCTGTTTGGTACTGCCAGCAATGTCACTGTGGTGACATGGAGCTCAGCGCCTGGCCTGCTGGCCCATCAAAGCAGGATCGGCAGCCTGTACGGCTATGGCTACCTCTATCCCCAGCACCTGAGCTAGGTCGCTCATAGTCCCAGCACCGGCTGCCTGCAGACCTGCTCTTAGTCTGAGAACGGCTGTCATACTTCACCCACAGGAGGCATGACCAATTCCTGTGTGCAATGATGAACCCTTCCAGACCCATGGCACAGACAGCGCTGGAGGAAAGGAAGGTGACTACTGTGCTGTGCTGCTGCTAAAAGCAGCTTTGAGAAGCAGGCTGTCATGCCAAAGCAAAGATCTGAGCCTGGGTTGCTGAAATGCTCATTTCTCTTTCTCAGGAGCAAAATCCCACTAGGCCTCTCCTCCCGCTCCACCCACGGTATGGGATGCCTGCAAGCGAAGGATTCCACAGTGCTCTGTACACGTCACCAGTCCGCCTCATGGGCACATTCACCTTCGCACCCTTTTACAGATGAGAAACTGGAACAAAGGGGAAGTGCTTCTTTTCCATCACTACATGTACTACTGGGGTGCAGCATGCTCAGGTCTCTCATGCCAGTCCGACCTTCTCCAAAAGCTTTCTGCAACGTTATACAAAATAGAGAACAATAGTAATCTCTTGTTCCTATTAAAAAAGCTAGTGGTGCTGCTACCCTATGTGCCACATATACCTCCCACACCTCAGAAAAGACCCTACGAGCAAATCCATATTTTGGTCCAAACCCTTGCTGCATTGTTATAGCCACCTTCATCTCTGGGATGTGAAAAGGTAAGAGCAGCCTTTGCTACAAGAGGCCTGCAGAAATAAGCTCCTGAAGAGCACACAAACCTTTATGCATAAATGACTATTTTGCCAAGGTTAAACACAAGATATTCCTTTCTCCATCCAGACTACCTCAGAGTCTGATAAGCTGTGTCACCCCTGTATAGCATCGACGGACTGGTGGGATTACACCGTGTAAGAATTACTGTAGGTAAGTGTCTAGTGAGAGGCAAGTGAACCCCGACTTCCATGAAACGTGCTACGGAGTTAGCAACAGCTACACCAACCAGACAGGACTTCAAAGCTTCATTTTATGCAAGTTGTGGCTGATCCAAATGCCTGAAGAAATAAAAATGAGGTTTTTATGGTTTTGTTTGCTAAACATAAACCCCTGTTTCTTGAGAAAGAAATCAGCTGATCTGCCCTGAAAAAGCAAAAGTGGAAACACACCATGTTAGAAACCACATTTCAAATCTGACTACATAAACAACAAGAACTGTGTGCTCGCTACTTCATCTACTTAGTCGACCTTCCTTAAGCCACATACCACTATAAATCTGCCACCAAAAAACAGTACATAATATACATGAACTTAAGTGAAAGGTCTTTTGATTCAAGCCCCAAATTAAAGGGTCAATGTTTAGTCTTTCCACCCACCAGTTTGCTTATGTAAAAAGGTAAGCATTTAAAGCCACATTAACTGAAAAAAGAATTATATTAATTTGCCCAGAAAGAAAGCAAAAGCAAGGAAACACATTTCTAACGATCTACCGCAGACATCTGTCACTCTCTGGTAAAAATTATAAAGATAGCAATTACAAGCCTCAATCAACTGTTTAATAATTGTTCAACTGACGGGCCCGCCTTGCAAACATACCACGTGCCATTGTGACGTAGCGCAAACTTGACCAGGGCTTTAACAACCAAAGTGTACCAAATGCCAGGGCTTCAAACACTGCTGTACTGTTTAGCCCAAGGTTTCTAGGTGTGGCTGCAGTGAAGACATAATAGGGTCATTTACAACTGACTCACTTACCTTTTCTTCCCCGATTCTCTGCTTGGTGCCAAAAACTAACCCTTTCCCATGGTGCAAGGCTTTTCATGAAGGGATGCACTCAGCAACACAAATGGGGACAAAAACCTGCTCTCCGTAATCCCACCTGGCAGACATTCTTTTGGGAAATTTGAAGAATGTGTCTATCTACAAACAATCTAGCACTCCACCAGAAAAGCGTGGTTTCTCACTTTTCACGCATGTGTATCTTTTCCAGCACAGCTGATATACGAATCCATTTCAGACCAACAGGAAGCTAGCCAAACCAACTGCAGGCTTCCAGCACAGTACCTGGACACCGGTTTCAGAGAGTCAAATCATGCTACACGCTGATTTTGTTAATGAGGAGGCGATGTGCTCCCCGTACAGCACACAGGGCTGGGAGTGAGGATTACCCGAGTCCCATTCCCCATTCTGTCACAGACTAGATCAGGCCACCCCACCTCCGTGGTACTCCTAATCCCAACAGACAGGAACTTGCGTTGCATGAAGGTATAAGAATTTCCAAAAGAAAAACAGGTCTTTATTCTTCTCTCACCCTCCCAGCATATCTTTGTATCATCCAATCCTGGATACTTCTTAATTAATCTGCCCAAAGACTTTTAATGGTACCAGCTGGTTGCTGTTTTCTCTTTCAAATTTCATTTTAAAAAGATTAAAATACGTTAAGGTACTGCCCCACGTAGACAGCTGTTGAAGCTGACCCAGAGATGTTACATAGTCTTACATTATACGAAATATTCGTGAGGTCATCTTTTAAAACGCAGACCATGCTATTAAAGCATTTGAGAAACCCAGCACAAGTATTCCAGCAGAGTCTGCAGCTACACCGCTCTGGACCACTGACATACTCTGTCCCCATTTTTCAACAATATAATCCCACTAGCATTATCTGGACACTTCCCTCTGGCTGAGTTTCAGTGGGTGCAGACCAATGATTTTAACTAATGCTATTATGAGGCATGTTTGCTAACTCCAGCATCTTTGAAGATGTATTTGCTGAAACAAATCTATGCCTATTTGCTGAGTCAGCACAAGCTCCCAGATCCTCACTTCACCTTTACTGCATTCATTCTTTTCTACCCAGGTCTTGCTCTCCACTGCACAGAGTATAATCTGACATCTTCCAGTGCATGTTTATTTCCCAACTCTCAGGAGCACCACTTACACGCGGTCTCTTTTTGCAACAGTGACAAAGCATACTGGAAACAGGAATTTCAGCTGCTGCTCTTCCACACAAGACTGTGCTGGTTACAGACCTCTACTTCCTGCCAGAACGCAAACCGGTGACTAGTGCCGCTCTTCCTGAACTTGACTCAGAAGCACTAAAAAGTTAAGTTCTCCCTCCAACATGCTCCTTGGATTTTTGTAGGGGAATCAGTTTATCGAAGTCAGAGCTGTTCCCAGAGCAGCAAGATGGGGATACAGCTGAACCACTGCAGAGTGTCACGATGACTAGGCATTACAAAACCTTATCAGGAAGCCCAAACTACCCCAGCATGCATTTGCTTCTGTTCCCAAGAACTAGCTACACTGTTTGCAAAAAAAAGCTGGTGTCTCAAATCCAAGGAATCCCTAATTAGGAAATATTTCATTTCCAAATGTGATTAACTGGGCTTTCACTCAAGGGAGCCAATGCTGCATTAGAAGCATAGAGAGGGAAACAGGGCACTAAGAAATTTTCCTCGTTGACCTCAACCAGGACTCATTGCTTTGCAGAGTAGCAGCTGCCAGGTTCACCATGCCGCCTGCCTTGAGCCCTGGGTGCAGCCAACAGACGCACGGTCCCCGACCAATAAACTTTTTAGGGAAAATTGCACTGTCCTGCTACCCAGGTGCCAGCGCAGCAATGGAAGGCTGTCAGTGCCCACAGCTCACAGGTGTTTTTAAACCTGCTAGCACGGGCACAGACCCACTGCTGTGAAGTTCAAATCATGTCAGCCACACGTGCTGGCATGGCTCGTGGTAAAATGAAGTTTCAAACGCTATAATGCGCAGAGTCCTTCTCATGAGGCAGTTTGCAAAATCATGCCACAGGCCACAACCATCCTTAGCCTAAAACAGGATTTAGCCCCACCTACTCGAGATCTAAAACACAGGGCTTGTCTCAACAGAAAAGTCAGCAGGCAGGCAGCTCAGGTGGGAGTTTACAGTACACAATCTTTCCAGGGGGTCAGCTCTTAGCAAGGTGCCTACGAGGGTCCCTATGGGGGAGGCGGTGCAGAGAACCTGGCATGCTAAAAATTCACACCCAAGCTTACTGCACGCTAACTTTCCTGTTGAGACAAGTCGAGAGTCTGTGTCCTTCTAGCACATTAAACTCTGTCCGCTGTGTACACTAATGCAGACCAGTCCTCGAGAAACACCATGGCCTCAAAAGTGGTCAGAGCAGCCAAAAGACTCCTGATCGCAAGTAGGATCTCCTACTACGCAAAGGGAACACAGACAATGCTGCTAGCTGAGTCCCAGACATAACTCCATGCAGATCCAATTATAAGAGACGTGCTTCCAACGCAAGGAGAATTCAACTGCCCAGTGTCCCACGTAGCGGCTGGTAGATACCATTTTCCAACTCCAAATCCACTACTTGACACACTGGACCATGGCCACGAGCCCAGCAAGACGCTCAGCAGCATGAGTCAAACACTTCCATAACCTGCACTACTTCTAAGTGGTCCCACGATCACCTCCCTTCCTGCTTGCAGCAGCACAATCCAACTGCCCACCCACCCAGGCACAGAACACCCCTGTTGCAAGTACTTACTTGCATAGAAAAGTAATACATGAAAAATACTTGGGTATTTTTAGCTTCTTTCAATGAAATACAGCAGCTGCGAGGACCATGTGCCCAGGCAGCTCCTCCCCCACCCCAGAGAAAAGACAGTCTGCACTAGCGCAAACCCCCAATGGACATGCATTGCACAGGCATCCAGCAGAGCCTTGTTTGCTGGCATCTTAAACTGCCCCCAAGCAGCACCCATATATCTGGGGCCTGAGCCAGCACAACAGGGCTGTGAAGCCAGCAGATTTCCTCAGCAGATGGCCACCTTTTGGAAATCTGCTCCCAAGTCTTCCCCTACTGTTCAGGTGGTGTTTCCAACAATAAAAGAGTCTACTTTTGAAAAGCTCGGAGTACAAGACTAGCATCCTTCCTAGGAACTGGAGATGGAAACCATGTCCTAGCCTGGGCTTTCTCACCGCTGCGCTTCAGACCTAGAGTTTGACATCAGTCCTGATCTCAGAACAAATGAGAGTGTTTTAATCCCTAAACCACCCTGCTCCCATGGCTATGGCCATCCTAAATGCAATGCATTATTTCTGAATTAAAACATATGTTTTTCAAGGCAGCTAGCCATCCAGCTGCTCTGAGACTGAGATTACAGAAGGCCTAATTTTATCAGGCAGGGATACAATTCTTTTCGTTGTTTATACTCCCTAGGGATGTGGACTGGTAGAATAAAACTGCTCGACTGCTGGGGAATACTTCTGAAAGGTTCAAAGATGATTACTTCTACAATGGCTTTCCAAAGTACCATGCTGCATGTCCAACAGCCCATATCTCTCACCTACCAAAATACTCAAAATTCAGACGTGATACTCTCTGGTCTCAAGACCAGTGACTCTGGCTCCCCAGTTAGCAGAACAAAAACCAAAAAATTTCCATCCAGCAAAAATTCCCTTGACTCATTTTAATGAACTCTGATCAAGTTTAAAAAAAAAAATTAGACTGAAGCTAAAATAACAGTGAACAAAAAGTGCCACTAGAGCATTACAGTAAATAAGGACGAGCTAAATTTATTAACATCCTCACTGTAAGTCTTGTGAACACTGTCAAATAGAATACAGACAGAAAAAAATCTAAGCAACTTCTCAAACTTATGCTTCCAAATTTGGAAAAGCCTCGTGCAGACTGCTGAAAAGGGGACTTTGAATACAACAGGAAATACCCAGGAGAGTACCAACACAGGCTAGTTTCCACAAGAGGATCTGGGAGCTGCAGACTTTTATTTAGAATGAGTAAATCAGTTTGAACCCTACTGCCTTATCGCAACGCAAGGCAGAAAGTGTGCGTCAGATGGACCGCTGCTGCAGACCATCGCCAGGTGCAACTCAGCGCCTCCCTCGAACGTACTGCAAACAAGGGGGGATTCTTCTCCTCTAAACACAGTAATGCGATGTCGTGACCTGATGGCTCCTCCCAAGCCCATGAATCCCAGGGAGGGCTGGGATTTGTCAGCGCCCACAGGGAACTGCTCCACCTCCCTCGCACAGACGTTAATCCATGAGCCTGGGAGACTCATCTCACCACCAAGGCCAGAACCAGCCAGGTCTTGGCTGACCCTTTTCTAGCTGGACATACCCCACCAAGGGCCCACCACCACTTTACCAACATACACACAAACTAGGAGCGCTTGTCATTTTTACCGTGACCATTTCATATTCAGAAGTGTTTCAGCCTGGTAATGGAATATGCTTGAGGAAAAAAAATATGTACAGTTATGTTGTACCATAATAGGTAGAATGATAATTCAAATATTAATACAAAGCCACAAAAATATGCATTTACAGCTAAATTTGAACTGGGATTTTAGGTCTGTGCTTATTTATTTGGTAACTGATTCAGATTCGTGACCTACCAGGAGTTTCAAGAAATGCTTCCCCCCACTCCCCTTTTTTGTTTTTTGAGAGCGAGATGCAGTTTAAAACCAGTCGTTCTGAGAAAGCATCTGAACATTAACTAAAACAGGAAACACTGTTCACTTCAGCTTTTACTTGCACCCCTGGGACTTTTCACTGGGATTCCAGGCTCAGGCTTCTGAAACTCTGAACAAACATGATAACTCCTGCTGAATGGCATGCTTCGGACAAAACTCATCAGAAACAGGGAGGCAGGAAAGAACCTCTTAGCCTTTCCTCAGCATCAGGAATGAGCCAGAAGTTCACGGGGCCTGGAGCGCACACACCTCATATGAAACTCTGGGCACTGGCCAGCGCTAGAAGCAGAATACCAGACTTTACAGACCAGCACTCAGACCCCAGGCAATAGCTTGATCAACCACAATGCATGGCTCTCTGCGTGAGCAAGACAGAATTTAAGCGGCACGGGAACTCCTGAAGCCAAGGTCCTTGGGGTCGCAAAGTGAAAAGCCCTTGGAACAGCCTTTAAATATAAAAGAGGAATGAAGCTAGCAGGTCTGTTAAGAGGCACCCAAGCAAAGCTGCGAGTACATCGCAACACCAGAGGCAGTCAGGACCCTGGAGACAGATCAGGAACTCTGTTGAAGAGGGAAATCAGTTCCAAGGACAAGAGAGCTCTAGAGAACCAGCAGGGAGGAGTCTCCTGCTAATGCCTCGCATTTTCCTCCCAGAATCGCAGCTGAAACACGACACATGCACAAAGGATAGAATCAGGAGAGCGACAAGCAAATGTACTAGACAGAGAGAGAACCTTTGCAAATGGCTCAGTTATTAAATCCCTGGATCAGAAAAGGGATCAAGAAGTTTCCAGACACAGTGTCAGTCTTACTGTCCAATAGCTCTGCACTGGCTCCTACCTGGAACAAGCATTGCTCTCTGCCCAGGTGCCCACATTCACAAAAAAGTCCCACCAAAAATGCCCCTCCCCCAATGCTGTCCCTCCTGGAGGAAAGATCAGGTGGGCCACAAGGCCTGAACATCCCTCTCCTCCCAGCTGGGGAGAGAAGCACAACAGATAACAGTTTTGGGGGGCCAGCCCAGGCACCCCCTCCATTCCTTTGAGGGGGGGGAGGGAGAAATTCATCCTTTGAGTTTGACACAGACTAGTCACTTCATTCATAGGGCAAGACACTAACCAAGTTAACAGTTACAGAACCAGTGCTCACTGCAAAGAAAAGTGGGACAAAACAAAATCACCCCGTGCACATAAATGCTGAAGTCACTGTGTAGGCTTTAGTCATCAGAGAACTGGAGACAGGAATCCCAGTTTCTGTATGTGGCTGCCACTGATTCACAGCAAAACCTTAGAAAACACTCATCGTGTCTTCAACTCAGACCCACATGAGTAAGGCAGTGTTCATCTTTCTGGCTTCAGAGGTGTTATGAGGATGACTGTTCACAGAGGAATAAGAGATGCTCAAATGAAAGATGCTGTGAGTGTGAAATCATCAGCGTAGGTTTGAAATGAAGGTTAGCTATCAAGGTGAGCCTGCATCAGTGTATGGAGGACACAGGAGAGAAAGCTGTCCTACGGTGGCAGACTGCAAGCAGCCTCCTGTTCCACTCCCCCACACAGCAACACGTCAGACACCCAGATTAAAAGGAAGCTACCTATTAAATCCTCCCTCAGATGGTACAGGATCAACCCCAACCTTTGCTGGGAGAGTGCATGCAGCAGCTAAAGCTATCAGGCAAGCGTCTCCCCCCGCTTCCCCTTTTTGGTGGGATGAGTACCTGGAAGACTGCACACGCTTCACTTCCAGCCCTGCTCCCAGTCACCCCACCTTCTCTCATCTGAACCACTCCCTTCCCTGCTGTGGTGTTTCCACCATTCAGACATGGCAGCAGCGATTCCTCTCTCCTGGTCAGTTGGTCCAACCCTCACCAGTACAGCTATTCCAAGTTTCTCTCTTAAACCCATTGGTCTTCCCTGTCCTTTAACTGGTTTTCACTCCTCTGTCACAACCATCTCTATGGTACGTTTTCCAGGGGATCTTTTGGAACTTTAATGTACTGGTGATGGGGAAAATTAGCTACTTTGCTTCTCTGCTGTGCATGCCTTTTGAGATGTATTTCCTTTCATCTGAGCCACAGACCCTGGCTAGGAACCATGCGAAACCACGCCTGCGTCACTCTTTCCTGGGTTATAAGGCCTAAGAAAATAGTATCAGAGCTGCAGGCTCTTACCAGAATTTTTCTTTACACAAAAGGCTGGAATGGGGTGCTCTCAATTTACATTAGCACACCCCCCAGTGCGCTCTGAAAGGACAAGTATGCATGTCAAAGCGCTGCTTCAGCATGGTCCCTGTACAGGCTGCAGGCAAATCACACACATCAAAGCCAGGCAGATTCCCGACTCGCCCACAGACTTGGGATCTGCAGTTTACCTGAAAGACTGATGAACGACTAAGGGAACAGGCAGAAGTTCCCCATAGTTAATCCTATCTAATGCAGGGGTCAGCAACCCCCCCCGGCATACGTGCCAAACATGGCACACAAGGCCATTTTGTTCGGCACACCACCTCCAGCCTGGGCTCTAAGCAACTGCTGCCAGCCAGGGAGCCCAGGCTGCTCCCAGCAGGAGGTTGGGAGGCTGTAAGCCCTGCTGCAAGCAGAATGGACCCCGTAGGATGGCTGCAGCCAGGAGGCTGCAAACAGCTGCTCTGGGCTCCAGCATGTTGGCACTCTGGCACCTTCCAAGGTAGACATTGTGGTTTTTTCAGCACTCCGGCCAAAAAATGTTGCCTGCCCCTGACCGACTGCAAGAAAAGTAGTGACAGTCACTGCAAAAGCGTACAACAGTAGCAGACCCCTATGGGTAGAGCACAAAACAGAAAATAGGGACTACTGCCGGTTTTACCAACTGTTTTGATATGCCTTATTCACTTTGCAAGCTCTGTGCCTCAGTTTCTCAGGTTGATAATTCTCCCGTCTCTGAGATGTAAGGAGGCAAACCTGTAAAGAACATTTTAATAAGTAGGCAGAAACAGGCAAGATGCTGTAGTAAAATATTCACCGTGTCAGAAACGGGGAACCAGGCCCACTAGGCAGTTGTCTGATTTCTGCCAATTAGATTCCAAACCACCTGGCAGAACCCGAGTCCCGCACTCTGCTGAGCCCCCAGATCATGACGTGCCACACTTCCTACTCCAGAGGACTGATTCTTCACTGAGACTGTCTCCAAAAGAATAAACTGTGGAGCTTCAAATCGCCCACAGAAATACCCACACTGCAAACCAGACAGCAAAACATACAGAAAAGAAACAGAAACCTTAACTCCTTAAACAGCATGAGAGCAAGTGCGATGAAACAATGACAGCACAGCGTCCTGCTCATGCTGAAATCAGATTAAACTGTCTGAACCTCTATCAGGGGAATTCCTGGGTACTACTAATCAGAGACAGGTCCAAAGTCCCCCACCCACTCACCCCACCCCTGCACAGACCACACAAAGCGAGATCTAACTTCCTTTTGTTGTTAAAAATCATAGACAAATGCATCATGGCTCAAAAGCAACCATCAGTCAACCTAGCATTTAATGCGTCTGAGGCCCCAGTCACTGAGCCTCTAGAAGAGAGTACCAGGCTGCAAGCAAAGTGCACTTGTAATGGGGGAGAAGTCAGGAGGCAGGGGTTGAAAGAACAAGCCGCCCAGCAGCAGATGGTTACAGCCCTGACATGCTATGAATTGCCCACATTATTGTGTTACCTGCCTCCAGCCACACCCTCCTGCTCTTCTCTTCCACCCGTGACGCCTGCTGTGTGGACTGCAGGCCGTTAGAAGCTATATTTGTGCAGGGTGCTGTACAGTGGGCATTGAACCAGTAGACGTCCAAGATCCCTAGAAGGGGAAAAGAAAGTGCTGTCCATGGGTATTCCAGCCTCCTCCATACGCGGACCAGAGCTGCAGTGGTGCTGCCACTGCCCTCTGACACAGACCTTCTCCCCACTCTGCAAGCTGCATGGAGTGGCATACGGCACTGCTAGCTCAGCACAACAGGTCACAGAGGAACTAGTTTCTCCAAATCCCTCCTCCTGGCTGCCACTTGCCTTCCTTGTGTTTCAGTATGCAATGGGCAGCTCCAGTTTAGAGAGACGTGGAGAAAACTGCTTTGTGGCCTAGGAATCTATCTGACCAGGACTTTGGTGCAGTCCAATCTCACCTCTGTCTAAAGCACCACGACACCAGGTTTTGAACAGCTCAATCGAATGTTCTTTAGCTCTGAATCCACGTAACACACCTGATAAATACAGGTACTATTACCTGGCTCTGGTTCTGGCCCCTCCAGAAGCCCCACAGAAAGGAGCTGCTTCTTTGTCACTCGGTCTCACTGACCGCTTCAACAACCTCCTCTCCCTCCCTGTCCAGGCCTCCAATTCCTTCCTCTGTGCTTCGCTTTGTCCCGATAACATGGCTGGAACTGAGCTTGCATGAAATGCTGTGTTCAATTCTACCAACCAAGAACAACTGTAAAAACAACTGGGGATCTGCTCTGCTCCTCACTAGCAATGTCAAATTGCTCTGATACTAACAGATTTAGATAAAAATGGAATTCGTAGATTGTAAGGCCAGGAGGGACCTTGGAAGATCATCCGGTCCAGCACCTCTGCACCAAGCAGGAAAGATAACCGGGGGTATAAATTCATTAATTGTAAGGCCGGATTAAATTCCCTATTAAATTCCCTTCAGAGCCGAATTAAGCCATGCATTTTCCCCACCTGCTTCCAACACTTTGTTGACTGAATGCTTTATTAAGGAGCAACTGAGAAATCTCTACCAGCGTATGCAGTGAGAGTGGACAGAAATGTTAAGCACAGGTACCCTAGGCAGCACCAAAAATACATTCCTGTAGCAGCAGCTCAGCTAGCAGAAATGTAAAATCAGCCCCCTGTTCATACCAGAAACCTCAAGCTGTTCATTCTTTTGACCCTCAGTAACAGCACAAGCAACAGTCTCTACCCGAGCACCAAGGACACTGGTTCATTAAAAGAGCAGCAGATGCAAATGGAAAGCAGTACTTCCCGTCACTGCTGCTGCATCATGTAGGTGTTATTGACAGATGGCTAAAATGAAGAAAGAGAAAACACCCAAAAGCAAGCAGGAAGAAGATGAGCATTACTGTTACAGCAACATGAACATTTAGTGGGTCATTCACACATTTGCAGTCATTGACATATTGTTATAAATATACTGCTTTATTGGAAGATGTTATTTATAAATAAGAACGACACCAATCCCCTGCTGAAAGCACTGTGATCTCAGGATGTGAAGCACTGTGTAAGAGCAGAGAATTATTTCAGGCAGCAGGCTGATACAGGAAGATCATGCCCCCACCTGAAGGAGCTGTGCGAGTCAGCCTGAGGCCCATCAGTAGGTTCAAACACATATGGGCAAAATAGAGAATTTCTACCAATCCAGGGCAATGGCAGCCCTACGCACAGGTCAGATTCAGGCAGAACAGAGGCAGGGATACCACAGGGTAGAGACAGTCCAGGAAGTTAAAGCAAGGCAAAGAGGCACTGTCACTGTAGAGCGAGCTACCGTCTTTACCATGGGGCAGAAGTGTGAACATGGGGAGTTACCACAAAAGCCCTGACATGCCGTGAAGTCACACCCTCACTTCCCGTGCCCACACAAACATATTTATGCAACAAGGCACAGAGCCACTTAATCTAGGTGCTTGGGGAGCTCCACTGCCCTGAGACTACCCTAGCCCCCTGGCCAGGTGTGCAAGGACTCAGCAGTCCTCGCTTCAACCAGCTGCTGCCTCCTAATACTCTGCAGACTCCAAACACCAGCCAAGCTCCAACGCCCACAACTCAAGGTCTAGAGCAGCGGGGACCAATGTCTTTGACAGACATGCCACAAAGCTCTGTACCCTCCCCAAGGGCCACTCCTCAGCCCGATCTGCTGCTCTGCTTTCTGCCTGATCTGCTGCGTTCCCCATGCACGGAAGCTGCCTGTGATGCTTGTGACACGCATGCCAGATTGGCCGCCCCTGTTCTAGAGTAAGCCCAGGGTTATAACTGGAGCATGTACCTAACAAAGGCCCCATACAAATACAGGGAAGGCACGTCACCATGGTCTTCTCTGGCTATGAAAAGGAGCCATTCTTCCTGCCTCCCAACTAACATCTGACTGGATTTGGACTGAGATCCCTTTCTGGGCCAGGATCCATGCAGCACCACCCAGCAGGTTCTGGTTAATCCTGCATTTTTCTGTTGTGCGAGAAAAATACGCACTCTAAGGAAAGCAAGTCGGCTGATAGAAAACAGAGCCAGAAACAGTTTTCATTGCATGTCACCAACGGACCCTCAAGATGACGCGTCCCCTGGTGCCCTCTCCCTCCGGGCTGTCCCACGAAACATGTCTGACTGCTCTGAACAGAAGTCAGAACCGCGTTTCGAGAGGGGGCTCTGGCTACAGCCCACACGGGGACTATCTGCAGGGGAGAGGCCTAATTAAGCTGTTCCTCAGGGAAGCCCCTTGGCTCATCACTGCTAACTACAATTGCTATTTTCAGCATACATTTGAGATAATCCTTCTGTTCCACTTTCCAGCCCACATGCTGACACGGCATCTTTGGCACATTTAGCGCCAGATCATGCTTTAATGTGACCTCTTCGGGGGGGATCAGAAGCAACCCAGACTTCGCGGACTAACGGTGACCGAACCTCGCGTCCGACTCGCTGCAGGGCTTCTGCAGCTCGGGTGGACGCCGAACTACCCGCGGGCCACACACCAGGAACCGCACCACCCCCACGTCGGAGCAGCGGTATCCGTGTGCGCCAGGCCCTGCTCTCTCCCCCCTCGCGAACGGGAAACGTAAGCTACAGTCGGATCCGACTCAGAGCCCCGACCAGCAACACCCAGTAGGCAAACAAGGACCTTGCAATGAAACCCGGTACCAAGCGCAGCCGCCGCCGCCGCCGCGGGGACGCGCTTCCCCTCGTGTCTCCTCAACTACAGCCCAGCTGCTCTCAACGAATTAACGTCTTTTTGACGTGATTTGCGTGCGGCCGCTCGGACTAATCCAGAGGGGCTTGTGAACAACTCCAAACTCTTAGACCGGGCACAGGATCCCCGCGCGGAGCACGCGTGTCCGTGCGCGCGCCGTGAAGCGCGCTTCAGCCGACAAAGCCCGTGTGAGCGGAACGCCGTTGCTTCACACGTGCCTGCGGGGTCGCTCCTTGCCGAGAAGCGTTACCAACCCGGGCGCGGGGCCGCGATGTGGTGGCCGGTGGCCAGGGTTTCCCGCGCGGCCCTGCCCCGTTTCCTCACAGGCTGGAGACGAGCGGGGAGCCCCCGAGGCCGCACACGGAGGGGAGCGAGGCCTGGTCCCCGGCCTACCCGCACCCCCGCTCACCTTCCGACAGCTCCAAATCCAGCTCGGCCAGCTGCTCGCGCACGTCCCGGGGCAGCGCGGCGGCGCCCGGCGGATCAGCCATGGCCTCCCTTCCCTCCGTCCCCTCAGCGACGGGGGCCGCGGGGCGCGGGCGCGGCAGGACCGGCCGCCGCCGCCATGCTGAGCGCGTCACGTGACCGGGGGCGGGGCGGAGCAGGCACCCTAGCGCCCCTGCGCGGCCGCCACGGGCAGTGCGGTACCCGCTGCCCCCTCCTCTTTGCACGCGCTTCTGCACGGTGACCCACCCACCCCCTTGCACACGCGATCCAGTCCCACCTTGTGCACTGTGCCCCCCAATGCTGAATGTGTCCCCCCTGCAGTCCCGGCTTTCCTAGCGCGGGTGTGCGTCCCCACCACTTACACAACTTTCATATTGCTTGTGCCCCTCAACCCACTAGTGGTTGTGCCCCCACCCGGACCCAGCGAGCTAGCCGGGGCCGTGGGGAGGAAGAGACCCAGGCCTGGGCCCGTTAAGCCTTCGCACGTAGGAGGCCACACGTAAATGGCTGCGGCGAGCGCCCTGCTCCAACACCGCACGGGCCCACGGTGGGGAAAAAGCCGGCGGGTACAAACTTCTCTGCAGACACCGCACCTCCAGGACAAGACGCATCCCTTCCCCGGGACTACGGTGTTCGGTTGGGTTTCTTTCCTCCTAAAGATAACTGGGGGAGGGGGAAAAGAATTAACTGCAGCGATTTTTCCCCTGTAGTAAAATGTCGCTTAGGTGTGGGGTAGAAACAGGCAGCTGCCATCTTTTCCACCTTGCAAGGTTATTCAAGGCCCCACGCTCGCACACCTTTCCCCAGAGAGCTTTGCTCTGGGGCTACGGCGCGTGCAGGCGCTGCACGCCGGGCTCACTGTGCAAGGAGCGCACACCTCTCCTAAACACGACGGGTTGCTCACTTGGAGGGTAGTACAATCCAAGCCAAATCTGTAATCATGTTTGAGATTAAACTTTGCAAAGTCGATCCGTTTCAGAACTTCCATCAGCCCCCGGATACCTTTCAAAACTTTTACCACTTCAGACTTCTTTGTTTGGTTTCCATCAAATGTTGCTTTCCGCAAATCAACCAAGCAGGATTGGAAAGTATCCTTCGCGGGCAAGCGTCTTCAATTTTTCTTTTTTAGTGGTTATATTAAAAAATTCCCAAACCCAGTACAGGTAGTTTAAAAGTGAGTAATGATTCTTTTTTTTTTTTTTTTTTTATACATATAACATGCGTAGAAATGAACAATTAATTGCATAAATACATTACACTGTGTTATGAATCAAAAAAATCAAAAGCGATTGCCAAGCTGAATAATAAGTTAGAGAAATGATAACTCTGGCTTTATATATTTATAAAAATAGATACGAGTGTTCTCCAAGCCGTTGGTAGAGAATGCCTACTGAGTAAGAAGTCACCAAGGGTTATCCGACTAAGAAAAAATCAGAAGATGAAAATTTTCACAGTTAAACGTCATTTTTAACTGCTACTTACATTCATTCTAATGGCATCACTAGCATATATTATTAAGATGTTTACGGTATATATCACAAATGAATTTTCCAGTGTTCACAACTTACAACTTTATTTCGTACACTTGCTATTTACTTTAAAAAAAATTAAAAAGTACAGTTTTCTTACTGCTGCAAGCTACTTTTCCTAACACTTTATACAGAACTTAGAACCCTGGCATGCTGATTTTGGCAGATTAATGCATTGTATTGTTCCTATTCAGTCATTTCTGGTAATCAGCTTGTAAACTTAACTGCTTACTACACAATAGTGTTGCGAATTTAGTCAATGTAAAGTTACACAAGAAATTTTCCTTCAAGTAACCTCTCTGAAGAAGAGTTAAAAAAAACGTTGTGGCCTTTAGTTCTGCTTTAAACAGTTAACTCCAAGGAATTGGTGGGTGGGGGGGAGAAAAAGGAAAAATAAAGAGTCAGGCGCTACTATCTTCGCTGTAAACAGAGCTCCCAATTCATAACCCTGGCGTCTGATAGCTCCCAGTTCATAACCCCTCATGTCTGATATTCGGTTTTGGATGTTTTAATACAGAGCACTACATGGAAACTTGTCCGCACTGCTGGATGGGTCTAAAACAGGCCTTGAAACTAGGCTCCCCATCGGGAGCCTGATCCTGCCCTTAAAGCTCCCACCTGAACGAGCTCAGGTCCACGCAAAGGATTTTAAAAGGTCTGGCTCTTTACATGCGAGGCTGACACGTACTGTGCAGTCTTCCATTAGCCCTATACTGAGGCCTGCCTCGGGAGCACACACCAAATACATGCACGTGTCTGTAATAAAGAGATTAGAGAAAGTAAAGCTTAAGCAATAAAAAAAACATAGCCCTCGCGGTGGGAGGCAAGGGAAAGGGGAAAGTGAAATCCCAACCACGGTCCCTCCACCCCCTCCCAATTCTGCCTAGAAGAGAGACTATCTTTGTTGCCCGCGTGCTCTGATCTACCCTCGGATCTCCAGTAAAATTATAGTTTAAAAAGCTTGCTGAATGAAATTAGTAAGGTCAAAAGAGACTAAATTTCAAACTGGAAACACAGTTTACTACAGTAGTACATTCAGTTTATCAGTGACTATGTCAAGACATAACAGTTTTTGGCTGCACTCACGCAACTCAAGCACACTGACCAAGCATCTCAGGTCGCAGATCTGCTTGGCAATGCAAGGCCATGAATGGCATTCACATCATCCTACAAGCCAAACGTTAAATAGGTTAAAAAAATTCTAAATTTTACAGAAATGCTCATTTTCAAAAATAATATTCTCTTGCCCTCTTCCTTCTACATTGAGGGGCATGTTAATAGGTCATTTCACTTTTCCTCTTGTCAAAATGCTAATTCACAGCCCCAGAACTGATTTCAAGCAGGAAACCCTCTGCAAATTAAAAACAAAAAAAATACAAAAATTATAATCTCTATATTTATATTGATTGGAATCCTCCAGCATTTGTGAAATCACTTTGAGAGATGAATTTTGGGATGCTCCCCAACTCCGATTCAGTATTCGCCTTCCCGAATACCTCCTCTTTTTCAGTCTGCCTTCTCTGCTGCTCTTTAGTCCACAGCTCAATTTAAAGAGAGAGAAGAGAGTTGGACGAGTTCTACTTTGGTGATCGGGGCGGCACGTACTGCTCCTTGCCGATACGCCGCGGTGCTCCCTGAGGCGATGACCTGCGTCCAAACTGACGCCTCTGTTCCCTGATTTTCCCAGCAGCTCCCCTAGGAGGCCCATTGCCTCTGAACCCAGAGTAATCCTTCATTCGGCCTTCAAGCTTCTCATGGGGCCTTTCCAAAGCCTTCTCAGGAGTACCGTTTTCTTCATTTTTGGCAGGGGAAACTATGTTGGTACGAAGCTCCCTCAGTGGCTGAACAGGACCTGGCGTCGGCTCCTTTGGGGGTTTCTGGCAGACTTCGGCATAGCTTAGCTTGCGTGGTTCCTTTGGATGCCAAAGGTAGAAGAACATCATTTACCCATCAGGAAGACCACCCCAACGTAGCTCCTCCAGAACACCCCAGACACATCATTAAGAGAGCACAGGAAAAGACAGCATGCTCTGTGTATGAAGGCAGCGTAGCCTGACCCTAGAACCTGCACGGTTCCAGTCTGCCCTTGGGCTAGGGAGGCCACCCTCTCTCCTCGGAGCAGGGAGAAAGCTGCCACCACTTCCCCGGGTTCCCCCTGCACTAGCAGCACCAAGCATCTCACA
>JAGPOW010002799.1:565757-575773 GCA_030014935.1 Caiman crocodilus
AAAAAAAAAATACTTTAGGAACTTCTTGATTAGCCTCTGGGTGGTTATCCCTTAACCAAGTACGTGCAACTCCCTACGTAACCTGCTTATAGCAAGTTAAATCCAAACAATTTGAAACATTTTGAATAACAAATGCTGAATAGTGCATGATGCCACACACACACACACTGGAAATAAGTTTCACCAAAGTGGGGCAAAACTTACTTGTTAAATGTTGATCTTTGAGTACAAATGAACAGGAGATAGATTTGGGTCCAAAAATCATGTTGCAATCTGGGGAGGAGGGGGCGGAAAGAAAACTTTCCTCTGATCAACTGAGCATACAAAGGCAGGGTAAAGTTGAAGAAATGTTTCATCTCAGACACCGGCTCGCAACCGTTTTGTCAAAAAAAAAAAACCCACCAAAAAACCCTGCTCCCACCCTGATAAAAACAAAACCCCACAAAGCTGCAGTTGCAGCTATCGACTGGTGCCTCCATCCGAAGCACAAACAACTGGTTCTTTTAATCGGGCAACGAGTCCAAGTCCCACCTACGCGACCTTCGCGTCTGTCCCACCGGTTGAGAAACGACCCGTCTAAGAGACCGGCGTGTAACTGCCTGAAGGAACACCTCCCCCCCTCAGAAGATGATCTCTCAAATGCCACAAACAATAAAAGATATCACCGCTATCAAGTCTGCTCGAGCTTCAGAGGCAACGTCACTTAAAGTAGGGAAAAACCCCAGCGCAGCAGACCAAGTCGGCCGCGTACCGACCGCGCTCGATGAATGACAAACTGCTTGGGGAAAACCCCCGCCGCTCCTATCCTTTTCCTTCGCTGGGGTTAAGAAAAAGTGAGCGCGTAAACCGGCCGCTGGCCCAGGAAGCGCCCGCCACCACGAGGCAACGGTGACGGCGGCTGCACGGGTCACCCTCCGCTGCGACCGCGGCCCTGCCAGGACATCTTGCCTGGTCGTGTCCCGGGGGAAAGGGCCGAGGTGGGCCAGCGGCAGGGCTGCGGCGGGCGGGGCAGCGCGGCCGGTGCCTGGAGGCGGCCCGGGCGGGGAGGAAAGGAGAAGCGAAAGCCCCGCGCGTGGCGAGGACGGCGGAGGGGAGGGGAGGGGAGCGAGGCCCGCCCGCGTGTCACCTTCGCGCCGCCGCCGCTTGACAAAAGGTCACCGCGGTGCCTCCGCCCCGCCCCGCCTCGCCTCGCCCCGCCCGCGAGAAGCTTCCAGAGCCCGGCACGTGCGGCCCGGAGCCGCCGGGGGAGGGGGTGGGGGAGGGGAGGGGAAGGGCGGTCCTGCCCCAAGTGCTGTGTCAGCCCGGCCCCGCTCACCTCCACGAAGAGCAGCATGGCGGTCCCCCTCCCCCCCCCGCGGCCGCGCCCGCACCCGGGCCCCGCGCTCCGCTCCCCGCGGCCCGGCAGCGCCAGCGCTAAGGACACCCGGGCTCCGCCTCCGGCTGCTGCCGCCAGGGCCGGCGCCCCTCCCCCGCACCGCCTCTTCCGGGTCACGCGCGGCAAGCGCTTCCGGGGGTGCCCCGCCCAGAGCCAATCGCTGCGCGGCCTCGCAGGGACGGCCCATCCTCAGAGCCGCGGGGGGAGGAGCGGTGCGTACCATGCGTGCGTGTCGGGGCGGGGCGACGGGGGGGGGAAAAAAATGCCTAGTTTGATGGCAAACGCAGCAAAAGTACCCCAAATCCACATTTTTGCTGATTAAAATGAAACACCGTTATGACACACACACACACACACGTACATATATATATGTACACGTATACACACACAAATATAGCTATACATAGATACATACATATACACATGATCTTATATACATATATACACATACAAACATATACACATATATGCATATATATACACACATACAGATACATAGATACATAGATACACATACACATATATACACATAGATACATATACATATACACATAGATGCATATATATACACATACATATATACACAGATACACAGATACAAACATACACATATGCATATATATACACACACATACATAGATACATAGATACACAGATACATACATATATATACACATAGATATATACATATATACACATGTGTATATGTATGTATGTATGTGTATCTATATACATACAGACATCTATGTATTAGTAATTGGCTCGGGGACAGAGGTGATCGTTTGTATTAGGCCAACAAGCAATTTGCCAAAAAAACCAGGTCTTTCATTGCACAAACACCCTCATCAGGCATCAGAGAGAAGATTGTACGAGTTCTCCTGGGTCGAAATGGAAGTTTGTATTTCATAGGATTTCACAGGGGGTCAATAGATGGAAAAGCCTCTGGGTAGCCGTTCCTAGCTGGTGAGGAGTCCCAGCTCTCCTGTGAGGCTGTGAAGTATACATGAATGGATGCAAAGTATTATCTAGATATGAGTGGTGTTACAGGCTTGGCGGTACTTGGTAGTACTACACTCGCTAGTGCCACAGCCGGAAGAGACTTGGGGGTCATGATTGACCACATGATGAACACGAGCCACCAATGCGATGCCGCAGCTGGCAAAGCAAATAAAACGCTGGCTTGCATCTACTGATGCATCTCAAGCAAGACTCAAGAAGTCATCCTCCCTCTGTACTCAGCGTTGGCGAGGCCGCAGCTGGAGCACTGCATCCAGCTCTGGGCTCTGCACTTGAGAAAGGATGTGGGAAGGATTGAGAGAGTGCAGAGCAGCGCCACACGCATGATCAGAGGTCAAGAGAGCAGGCCTTATGAGGAGAGGCCGAGAGCCATGGGACTCTTCAGCCTGGAGACGCGAAGGCTCAGGGGGGTCTTGACAGCAGTCTGTAAACCCATACATCAGGATCTGGGAGAACATCTGTTCACCAGGGCACCCCATGGGAAGACAAGGTCTAATGATCACAAACCAGTGGAAGACCATTTTAGACTGCACGTAAGGAAAATCTTCTTTACCGTCCGAGTCTCCAGAGTCTGGAACAGACTCCTCTCAGAAGTGGTGCAAGCACCTACTCTGGATACATTCAAGAAACACCTGGATACTCACTTTGCCGGGGTGATCTGACCCCAGCTGACTTCTCGCCCCTGGTGATGATCTTGCGGGGTCCCTTCCAGCCCTAATATCTATGAAGTCTATGAAATGCGTGGAAAGGCTCTATCTTCATAAAGTCCCCAGTGAGCAGTGGAAATGCCTGGCAGGTCTGCAGTTCCAGGCACAGCTCCGTTTCAATGACTCTGGGGAGCTGCACTGCTGCTAAAATGTCCAGCTCCACTTACACGCGCTGCTTAGTCCACCAGTGTCTGTTTGTGCCTGTGGAGGGCTGCATGGGCACAGGTGATGAGTAGACCAACGGGAGCTCCACATTTCACAACCCAGCCAATAATGTCACTGACCCCAAGACGCCTGCACTGACTCCTCCCTGCTTGTAACAGACCAACAGGATTAAGTAATTACCTACATCCCTCTGCAGACAGAGAGGGATGTAGATAAGTATCTAGACTTAAGTATCTAGCCTTCGTGTTCTGGGTTCGCAAGGGAGGGATTTAATGTTGACTGGGACTGGACCTGCAGGCAGAGGTCTCACTAGACTCATCTACCCTCATTAAGTCCCCAGTTAGGATTTGTAGATGTTGTTCTGTTAGGGGGGAAACCTCACGATCAGATCATGACTCTGACCTCCCAGGAGATCTGTCTGGCAGATCTGGGCACGTTATGGTGATGAAGTGCTCCCCGTTCAGAACCGCACAGGCATTATTTAACTGACCAAACCTGTTCCTCAGGTGCCCGTGTACACTCCTCCTGCCGTGCCCTGTGATACCAGAGGGCACTAGGGGAAGGGCTGTTATGACATCAACCAGACAGGGGAAACATTCACATCTCTGCATGATGTGTTTCCATTTGCAGCTCTGAGGATGAACCAATAACCTGTGGCACAGGCCTGAATCAGTAGGAGTTGATTGTTTGAGCAGAAAAAAAACTATCAACCCCTAAACCCAGAGACGCGGGAATCATCATTGTAATTGTCAGGAAATACAGGCAAACCTCAGCCAGAAACCAATTTAGAACCACAGCTTGAATCCTGAGCCTGTCAACAAGAATGACTCAGTGAAATGTCCCCATCCATGAAGAAAGTCCTGATAAGATCAATTCTGCTCACCTGGACAGAGCCAGGCAGGCATGTGTTGAAGAATTTGGCGGCTGCTGGATGTCTCCTGTAAGTAAAAGAGCAGGGTGCCTGGTCATTTGCAGAAGGGAGTCACAGATAGATGAATGATTATGCCCTGTTAAATATTCCCAGTAATGGCGGGGGGTGATGAGCTGCTTTCCCTTCTCAGTGCACTGTGTGTGTCCACTGCCCGCTGGTTTTGTCAGAAAGCTGAGGAGCTGAATATTTGCTCCCTAATAACTATCACTTAGAAATAGGGTCACAATCCTGAGAGATGTCAAGCGTCCATAACATAGGTGCAAAAACAAGTCATCTGATCCAAAATGAGCATCAGATATTTTCAAAGTCAGCTTCTTGTCAAATATTCTAACCCATTTGCAGCGTTTGAAATGTACTCTTAGCTCTGCTCCTAGCTGATCCTACGTTGCTGTTGCTCTAGTACTCACCGTTCCTCACTGAAATCAGGGCCACGTTGGTCTAGGCACAATAAACATCACAGGCAGAGGCAGGTCTGGCTTCAAAAGGCCTAAAATCTAACTACAAAAAAGAGACAAAAGTAAATAAGGAAAGTATTATCTCACTTTGCGAGACACAAGGATTTCTTAGGGTGATATCTTTTATTAAACCATGGCGTAGCGGAGATAGAATTAGACAGGCTTGCAAATGCAAGACATTCATCAGGTCACCTATGACATTTTGTTCTCTCAGCTGTCCAAAAAGCATGAAATTCAATATGCAAACTTTCAAAATGTAGTTCAAATACTTACTGAGAAAAAGGCAGCTCTGGAAGCCCAAATCCAGAGTGCTGAAGGCAGATACGACACTTACAGCCAACGAGCTAATGCAACAAGAACTGTGTGAGGTGACAGAGAAAGCAGCAATTCAAAATGTGGAGCTAGGACTGCTCTTGAAAAGGTCCCGATGACATGATGAAGAAAGTCTTGCATTTGGCCACATCGTGAAGAGCTTCTTGCATTTGAAAGCTTGTCCAACTTTATCTCTGCTACACAGTTGGTCAAGTAAAAGATATCACCCGAAGAAATCCTTGCCCCTCACATCATTTCTGAACCATCCTGCCTACGTCACTCTTACGCTACCTTATCTCACTTGTGCAGCTGGGGGAGAAAGGGAGCGAGAGAACGAGGTGACTTGCTCAGGGTGAAAGGAGTTGGTCACGTAGTAACTGAACATGATTTTTGAAACCCCTTGCTTACAGCTCCTTGCACAGGCAGTGGTACAGAAACACAGCACTCCTAAAACGGTCTCCTGTCTCTGTAGGTGTTTTCTAAGCACCTCTTTGCAATCCTGGGCAACGTGACCTGAGCATGTGACTGTTTCAAAGGGGATAAAAAAGATGGATGCAGAGGCAGAAGAGCACTTCTTCCTCTCTGGCACTTGGGATGAGAGAAACGGAGGGTACTTCTCCTCTACAAAGTCCCCAGAGGGAAACGCACACAGCTCTCTGGATTCTGCGGGTGACACGCTTGGGTGGGGGAAGACCAGCGCGGTGTACAGAAGCACTGGTGCCAACACTGCCTTCGTCAGTGCTGTGTGCCCCACATGGAGAGGCAGCTCACGTGCCACAGACCCAATCTCTGCTTCACTTTGGCCTCCTTCTTCTCCCAGGCCATCCTTCTGCTCAGCTTGGGGTCAAACTCCAACCCGAGGATCTTAACCCCCTCGTGGGGGACCGAGATCCCCCAGGGACTCCTTTTGGCAGCAGCACTGGGCATCTTCCCAAAGGCATCTCCACTGAGCTGAGGGAGAGAGTCCATAATTACGACCCCTCTCTGGTCCAGCACACTGGCTGGGGTGAGTGACAAATACTGGTATTTTGTAGGGAAAATATTTAAACATTATTTGCATTTATAATAGACAGCACACAGTCTAATTAGGTCCTGTTCAGCGCTTACAAAGCTTGGTTTTACCCCCTCAAAAATCCCTGTAACCCATTCACAGGCATGTAGGACTGGGGTAAAAATGTCCCCTTATCGCTCACGTTGCTAGCATTTCCCTCTGGCCCTGAAAAGTGGTCTAAATTCCTTTCCTGTGTCTCCTCTTTGAGTGGCCTGTAGGTGTCATTGCTGAGTAACAGAAAGCTAAAAAGCTTCCTCGTGGTCAAAACCACGCTGCCTGCATTTAATTTGCATCTCTAATTGGTGATCATTTCATTGCTACAAACACATTGAATCATATTCCATTTGCTGCCTCTGATTCAAGGATGCAAGGGGCCTGGAATTAAAAGGACCTGTGTAATCAAATACTGAAGGAGATTCACCTTCGTGCACACTCAAAGAGCGCCTTTCTTCCCACTGTTGGTTTCAGCAACTGCAGGACCCAGTACTGCTCATCTTTTCCAAGCTGCTGGTCTTGCATTAGACAATCTCATACTATGTAAGGACCTACCCTGTTAGGTGCTCCATGCTGTTGGCTCCCCAAAAAACAGTGATTGTTATATCAGTGCATTGCAGGACTAGTCTCTTTTGTACACATCAAACAGCCACACTTATAACCTCACTGGTTTCAGATGCAAAAGTCTGGTAGACTCAAGTCCATCATATTCAATATTTTGTATGTTGTAATAATGAGCATATCTTTCTTTCTAGGGTCCAGAACCTTTCCAGACAGAAAAAAATGTGCACGCAAGTAAAGGTACATGAAAGGCATATAGTACTGTAGTCCAAATACAGGCTCGTACATGGGAGCCAGATATGTACAAAGCAGAGAAAATGCATTTGTGTGTTCATTTCATGAGCCTTTCCAGGAAGAACTATCGTTTATTTGCTGCAGCTAGCATTTTCATCAAGGCCGAAATGAGCCTCCATTGCATCCCAGTTCTTCCACTGAACTGTCTCTAGCTTAGGAACGCATCTTTATGTCTCTGTGGCACTTCTCGTACCAATGCCTGAAATGCTGCACGGGTGGAACACAAGGTATGGTAAAAAAAAGGTCTGCTGTTCAGGCAAGCATTTGCTCCATCTTGTGAAGCTGGATTACTTGGGACTTACTCCCAGTTTGGTAGACTGGGGTGGCTGATAAGTGGATATGAGCCTGTGGAGAAACCACCCATGCATCCCTGCCCCTTAACTCCACATGCCCACTCCGTCCCAGCTACTGTTGTCTGCATAGACATGCACCCGCGGGGTTCTGGGGTTTATTCCCTCGTGGCAGATTTGGACCATCCTGCCTGCAACATCAACAAGAGCCCCAGCCATCAGGACGAGGGAGTAAAGAGATGAGGGTTGCGGCCAACGTGCCTGCGGAGGGAAGTAAAACCATTCAGAGTAATCAGAACCAACTGCGTTTTCAGCATGGCTCACACCCTTTTGCAAGAGGAAACTCCACCTCAAAGGGGCGCTGGAGGCAGCGCATCAGGAATTTGTTTCCTAAAGAGGCCAAAAGTTAAATGACTTGCAGGCAGGCTGGCACATGTCAGTGAATAATACCTATTGTAGTCAAGAGGCCTGGAGCAGCTGAACTGGCAAAAAGATGAATTACTGCTGGGCGTGAACTGGGAAAATGTGCCTAGCAGCCTGGCAAGTTTTGGCTGCACTCTGACAGAGCAGGAAATGGAGAGGTGCCAGATACCATTACCTTCAACAGCAATGCAGCTAGTGCACCAGTCTCCTATTAGATGCAATGGTGGTCGGCATGCGTGTTACTGAGCTCCTTGCGACAAGAGTACAAGCGCAGGCAACATCTGATGTGGTGAGACTGGGGCTGGCAAGTGCAACTGCAATACGAATAACAACCATAACGGTATATACGGCTTTGTTTCTAGCAGCCCACATGAGAGATAGGGTCTTAGATCACCAGAGTCAAGCAACCCTTTAACTGCAGAAATTAGGCCCATATTGCTTTTGAAGCAGAAGGTGCCAAGTTCTGTCCCCGCATCGCATCCCTGAAATACATGGTGCTGCTGCGCAGCCCAAGTCACAGCAAGATAGCTTAGGCAGCTTACACTGTGCAGAAAGGTGGGCCGTCATATTGTCTCTCCATATCACCCATTCAGCTGCGTGTGCGCTGTGCCCCGCTGCGCAGCCAAGGTTGCCTTCACGATCCCAAGGCCAAAGCATGGAGTTTTGTAGAAGATGCACACAATACATAAAGCAATGGGGCGTGCGTTGTACTCCCTGGGGCTCTCCTTTGTTCACTGGTACAACTGCTAGAAAAGGCTGAGCCTACTGGAATCATCTGACTTTACATTTGCTTGAAAACATGACATTCATTGCCCTTCATCCCTGGTGCACAAACCCTTTGGCACCGTAGCTGGAAAGCAGTCATTGGGAAGCGTTGGCTTGCAGTATGCTGCGCGGAGGAAAAGGTAATGTGCTCACTAACAAGGCAGAGATACCTCGAGTGATGGCAGCTTACAACTGGCAGCCTGTTGCTTGTCCTTCTCCTGAATTCCCCTTTTCCAGATTCTTACATGGCATGTGTTTCCAGCCTGTCAGCTCTCACCCAGGCCCTATACTGCAAACGGCTGATGGAGAGTCCCCCTTAGTTGAGGTTGAGCTGGAGGAGCGTGTAGGATCAGAGTTTGCACCTCTGGCTGCTGCTGCAGGGTGCCAAGCAGTTGCAACAGGCAGTGGGGCAGCCCTGAAAGCCCGCTAGCTGGTTATTCCTTGGGCATATTTGATACCTACTGGAAAATTATAAAATCATCCAGCCAGCAAAACAGCTGCTGCTTTGGCATGAAAATGGCAAATAATTTCCATGTGTGGGAGTGCTAATGCTGGCTGTCAAGTGGGGGTGGGAAGGCTGGAAGGTACACTGTGCTACCATGCATGCCATACTGGTTCTGTCCCTATGGTACTTCGGTCTCAAGGGCTGTGTTCACCCAGCACCTTTTATCAAGACAATAAAAACAAGGCATCTACAAACGATGAATCCTCTCTCCCCAAACCAGCATAAAACGCTGCTTCACCAAGCCGTGAGCACTCTCCAATACCAAAAGCCGCAGAAGGTCACCTCCGGTGAGTCCAGACAGCCATAGATTCCCTCTACCTTGTTTTCCACAGGTCTGAGACACTGGCTTAGGCAAGGTTGGACCAGGTGAATTATTTAGAGCAGTGGTTTTCAAACCTTTTTTCATTTGCAGACCTCTAAACATTTCCGAATGGAGGTGCAGACCCTTTTGAATTTTAAATGTGGATATTCACAATCACCTGCTTTTGACTGATCACAGTCATCCTTCGCGGACCCTGTCTATGGACCCCCAGGGGTCAACAGGCCACAGGTTGAAAGCAACTGGTGTAGAGAGAGTCATCACTGGAGGCAGGAACTGGCTCTGTTACCAGACACTTACTCAGCACGTTTTCCTTCTTCGACCCGGCACAGCCAAGGGCCGAGAGGGACATTAATGCTTAACTCCATGAAGGATGCCAATTTGAAAAAGGGAAGGTGAATCAAAGCCACCTCTTGCCGAAAGCACTTTTTTCTTCCAGGACCCCTTCTCTTGCCAGTGCCTCAAAAGTCAGGTTGCATTCGTGTGCACCATGCAGTAAAATCCAAAGGTCATAATACAGCGGATACGTTCCAGGAAGGAAAGGAGCAAAACCGAACAGTATGAATCAAGTCCACACAAAAACAGGAGGAGGGCAGACAGGCAGCATGAAAAAAAGAACAGCTCATCACCTGCCAGAAATCCTAGCTAGCTGTGAACATGTTCAGTGTAGAATAAACCCATGGGTCATGGACAATGCAGCAGCATCTGTCTGCCTCTGGCAATGTCTTTCTCCAGAGATGAACATTTACAGATGAGTAATTGGGAAGTGTTGATTTGTTCTCGGCTGGAAGGGAGACTTGTGGAGTGGAATTAACATTTAATCCAACAGACAACGCTTTCCTTCCTTCCTTT
>JAGPOW010002799.1:583303-601564 GCA_030014935.1 Caiman crocodilus
GGGGGCTCCGCTCTTGGGCCGCGCAGCCGGAGCAGGTGCCCGGGCAAGGAGCAGCGCTGGGCGAGCCCCGGTGGACAAAGCCCGGGCTGGAGGGGATGCATTTGGGACTGGGAGGGGGGAATCCGGACTCCTTTCCCCGTTGCTTGCGCAGGGGCCACTTCTGCTTTGATCGCTGGAAAGTTGGCACATCAGCAAGGGCGTCTTCCCCTTTTGCCGGGCAGTGGAGCGAAAGACGCGCTCCGGAGAAATGGTCCCTTTTCCCCTTTTAATTATTCTTCTTTGCTGGAGGGTGGTCTCCGCGTCCGGGCCGCTCTCCCGAGAGCGTCGAGCGACGGGTCGGCAATCCCACCCCCACCGTTTCCAGACCTGATGCAAACTGAGCCTAGGAAACGTGGCTCACGATAATCACCGCCTTGTCCCCGCGTCGTCGTGTGAATTAAACGAGAGCTACCAAATCGAACCCCGAAAGTCCCGCCTGGAAGCACGAGGCGTGTGTGTACCCCGAGACGGCGCAGCGTGGCCGTCTTGCTCCTGAGGAAGCGACTGCCGAGATGCAGGGGGCGCGAGGTTTCCGAAAAGGTGGTCGGGAGGGAGAAGGAAGGCGTCAGAAATCAGCGTCAGGAGCTGGAAGCTGATCTTAGGATGATGTTGCCAGCGGTATGCCGGCCAGGGCTGTTATTAAGAGTGTGGTTCCAGTTATCATTTTGACACCCCTCACATTTTGGTGCCTAGTTTGCCTAATAGTTGGATCGGCCCTGATCCTTGTTAGGGGCCGGGTGGGTCCTTGCAAGATCATTGTCGTTAGGGGCTGGACAGGACCTGGCAAGTCTTTCCTACCCCCCTGCACTTGGGTAGGAAAGACGGCTGGGGTGATGTGACCCCGGCAAAGCAGGCATCAGGATGCTTTTTGAAGGGTTGGCGGCATCTCGCTAAGTGTCAAGTGCTCAATGCGTGAACTTTTCAAGTCAACGCCCTGCCTGTTTCGAAAGAGCTGTAAACCGAGCAAATGTGAAAAGAGCGGGGAGGCGACCGCCACTCCAGTAGGCGCTGGTGCTTGCGGTACCCTGGCACCGAGTCTGCCAGCTCGAGGCAGAAGCAGGTAATTGTGTTGAGACAGATGTCTTCGTAGCCAAGAGCTGCTTTTGGAAACAAGACGCTCATTATTTGGCACGTTCAATGACCTCCTGACTGAACGCAGTCTGATCAGCCCGCTTCTCTGGTCCTACCAGCAAATGCCTTCATTACCTTTTCAGTTTAGAAATCTCGGCTTTTGCATCCTCCTTGAAACCTGGCTGCTCGGCGTGGGTGTTGTTTTACAGAAACTTCTCAGTTGTCTTGCCAGTATGTGCGAATTGGGAGCCGTTACACCTGGGGAACGTGCTCTGGTGTCTCTGTAGAGCAGAGAACCAGCGTAAAGCTGTTTATTTCCATTACCCGTGATGGCACAGCTTAAAACTCAGTAGACTGCCATCTCGGATATCTTGTTTGTACCGTACCCATTTGTTAGGGGGAGGGTGGTATTTTTGGAGGGGGTTCATTCAGAAAGAGCCAATGAATAGTAATCCTGATTTTTCAGTGATGACCATAATGACTTTCGTGAACAAGCAAAGATTCAGTAATTGAATAATATGTAAATCTAACGCACGTAATCCTCTCGTACTTTGTAAGGTTTTGCCATATAAATAACCTTGCTGCGTGCTTCAGAGGCCTACATATTATTTAGCCCTTTGGGGCGGGGGAAGATCGTGGCATAATAGTGAGTTGCTACGTTGATAGCTCTTACTTTGTAGCTCTCTGATCTGATACCCCTTTTGGGGTTACCCAAGTTGTTAAAGCCGATGCTCCTTTTCTGTAGCCACCTAGGTAATGAAGGCAGCTACTAATAATGGAATGTAATCTGTACAGCTTTTTCTCTAGACACCTTCCAATACATGCATGTAAATGTTGGGATTTAAACAAGAATAATTAGTATAAGATTAGGAAGCTTAGTCATAGCTGATGCATGCGCTCTACTCCATTTGCAAAATTGTCATGATAATTTGCTGGACTCAGTCTCATTCATCCGTGTGATAATGGGGGGGAGCACTAGCTCACTCTTAAGTAGCCGTGTCAAAATCCTCCTTTCTGGACTTGCCCGTGCTCCTCTTCTCTCTCCTTTAGTAATGATGAGCGCTTCAGAGCAGAGATGCCTATGAATTGTTCTTGCGCTTTCCAGGGTATCTGTGTATTAAACTACTAATATTCATAGTAGCAAAAGAAGTTGCTTCCTGGTGGGGTCATGACGTGAATTACCCAGATTGGGGCAAAGAAAAATCACAGATGCCTGAAAAACATGTTAAAACTTTAAACAAGAGGAGTAAGTGTGCAGTCTGATTGCATGAACTTCTGCCTGAGAGTGCTATATGTTCACTCCAGCAATTTGGGATTCAAGCAAGCTTCATGGCTTCTTTCTAGGGGAGGAGGAGTGGAAACTAACAGCTGCTATCGAAGGACTCTTTGCTGGAATGTGTCCTAATCGATTTAATGTAGATGTGGCTTTAGGTGAAGGAGTGGTATCTGAATTGTGGGTGTGTCCTTATTTGTCACAGCGCAGCATGATAATTATCAAAGGCTAGATAACAGAGTGGTTGCGTGTTTGAAACCTATGCATGCTACGCACCATAAATGTGCCGGTAAAGTGGCGTCACTGGCAGTGACATGTTGGGTTTTCACATCTTGCCTGTTTTGCTGAAGACAGCTGACGTGCTCTGATCTTAAGCGGGACATATTGGGGACTTCATCCTGCTCCGCGCAGGTTTGGAGCGTGAAATGTGCATGCGTGGCCTAAAGAGTGAGGGACAAGACGAAGACTAGGGGAACCTGAGCCTGTCTTACTTAGCAGGTGTGTGGCTAAGGAGAGGGTGTAGTTATGCCACTATTATGCATACACCCAAATTTCAGGTGTGCCCTTGGTGGTTAGTGGCTACAGGCTTGACTGTTTCCTACCATGAGAGTTTCTTTGCTCAGTTCTTTGCACGGCAGCTGCTATGTGTATGCAGATTGTGGTGTTGCCTTCACTGTGGCTCACACACAAGCAGCATTGGCTTTAGAGGCGGCCCACCACCCCACGTAGATACAGGCTTATTAATACAGAGGAACAAACCTAGAGCTTAATCACTTTTGCTTTCTCTAACCTCCACCCTTTCTGAAGTGCAGCAGAATTTCAGGATCGAGATATCAGTAACTACTAGTTGAACCCACGCTTCGCTGCAGAAGATTTATTTGATTTTTTTTTTTTAAATTTTATTTTCGATAACCTTTTGTCGTCGTCATCATCATCTTCACTTTATGGTCTATGCATCTTCGTCTGTTCCACCTTCAAAAGCTTTCAGGCCATCCTTTCCATCTGCTTTCTTTTCTAGCAAACTACAATTTAAATTTTTGGCATGGGTGAGATAGCCGTCCCCATGATCTGGCCTCTGGCTTTGGCCTCGGTGATAAGAGATTTAAGTTTATATAGATAATGTCAGCTGATGTGCAAAATGCTTTGGAGCTTGGAGGAATCTAGCCGTGAAACGGTTTGATATCCTAAGGTCTGGATTCTCCCTGTCCAATTTAGAAAGAGTTTCTTGCAAGTCGCCGTTGCTTTATTCATGGAGGTTTGAGAAGCAGGTCCCTGAACGCTGTGCCTGCCCTATCTTGCAAAATATTTCAGTGTACATGGTGTAAGAAGTTTAAAGAGTCAAAACAATTGTGCAAAATCAAGCCAGAACGGATACTACAGCAGTAATCCCCCTATAATTGTGTTAAGAGATTTGTAATTTGCCCCTTCTATTTCAACGTGCTCTTAGGCAAAGTTAACAGTGTCTCAACGAACAGGCTGTTGTCCTGAATACAGGTCTCTACAGATAACACAAGATATTAGGGATGTTTCCTCCAGGTTAACGTGCAGATAGTAGAGATCGGTGCTACATACCTAAGCAGCAGATACCTTTCGCCTTGCAACTTTGTGGAGAAAGCAAGCAGCCTTGCCAAACAGAATTAATGGCGTGCTCTCTGCCAGGTCTGACCCTGATTTTGCTCTAATCGCAATAAAAACGCGAACGTCTTGGAAAATGCAAAAATGGGTTTCTTATCTGGGATTTCCCAAAGGATCTGAACCCCACTAGCTCTTTACTTATGGGAAGCTCTCAGGTTGTCGAATGCTGTTTGATGAGACTAGAATAATTGTTACCGCTTGGTTGCTGTATCGGCTTCAAAGGTCCTTGGCATACTTGACAAATTAAAAACCCCATAGTTTACTTGTTTTTACTTTAAAAACCCAGATGGATTGTTTTGTTTTGTTTTGCTTCCCGTAGCTCAATTTTTAAACTGAATTAATAGCAAAAGACTTCTTCAGGAAAACAGTATTTCTCACTGATGCAGCGATGTCTGGTTCTGAAGGCAGATTAGAAATTCAAGGTCCTAAAAATCTGTGATACTAGGGGAAGGCCAGATATTCAATGTGTGTGTTTGAAATACTCTAGAGTAAGAAGTATGTCAAAAGTCCCTGGTGCTACTGCTGAAAACCAATGCATAAGGGAAGACAAGGTCCAGCGGTCACAAACTGGAGGAAGACTGTTTTAGACTGGACAGAAGGGAAAACTTCTTTACTGTCCGAGTCTCCAGAGTCTGGAATAGACTCACCCAAAAGTGGTGCAAGCACCCGCTCTGGGTACGTTCAAGAAGCTACCCAGACCCGAGGAAGGGCATTTTATGCCCAAAAGTTTGTCTGACATGTCTCCCAACTTTAAACTGGATCCAATAAAAGATATTTTGCTTCTCATCTAGTGCTAGCATTATATTCTAACAGAACAAAGTTCCTTACTGTTGGGTCCCCTTTTGTATGGTCTTGGCTTTCTTTTTAAGTAGCATTCAGTGTCAACCTCTAATGATTTGGTGGGAGATGGGGGCGGTCAGAGTGACCAGGCTTTTCATTTGGTTGGGGTAATCACAGCTGCTCCTAGTAACAAGGGATCAACACAAAATTAAGCTACTCATCTATTTATAGATTCATAGAAGTAGGGTCGGAGGGGACCCGAGCAGATTATCTAGTCCGACCCCCTGCCCCGGGCAGGAATGAATACAGGGCTTTTATGACCCCATCTAAGCTTAAACTCAAATAATCCCAGCTAGGTAGTTATCTAATATTGGAATCTAATAGTTTAGCTTCTAGCAGTACTTTCTTCTGCGGCATGCATCCTGCCAAGGTGTAGACTGGTATCACATCTCCTGTTAATATCTTGGATTAACTATTCATATTTGGGTCTGTTTATCTTTCCTTTTGGGTTAACCCTTCCAGGTCCATCATTGCTTTCTGTAATGCTGAATTCTCCCCAACTTGTCAATCTTTCTGGTCATCCTAATCATCGTTCTCTTGAATTCAATGAACTATAAGTAGTTCTAGTAATTGACATAGGAGGAACATCTTTGCCATTTTAATGCGTTCAGTTTAATCTTTCAGGAAATAGCTTTGTATATTTAGGTTCTAGATTTCATACGCGATGAGTCAGCAAGGCTTTTAACTTATCGATGTGAACTGTGAGCATCCTCGCATTGTAAGCTGCTCCAGGGCAAGTTTCTGCAAAGGCACTATGGGCGTGTGCACGCATACTAACTTTCTGGCAGTTAAGCTGGCTTAATTTTAAGTTGATTTAACAGTCAGAGCACGCAAATGTATATGGAATAGGGTTAACTTAAATGCAGCGCAAGAGAACACATTTCCAAGGTGTGTTATCTGGTGTCACATTAGGTAAGTTGATTTAGCTCACGAGATGGCTGCGACCATATCATACCTGCGCACACTCCAACATGGCTTCATTTAAGTCAACTTAGTTAAGTTGACTTAGTTAAATCACCTTTGACTTAGCATGTGTGTCCGAACCCTACGATATCAACCTTCCTTTTTGGCTTTGGCTTTCAGGTTAATGTTAAATAAAAGCTACACAGTGACTCCTTGCCCTCCTTTTCTCTCTCATTATTCTCCATCCCTGCCCCCTTCTGCTCTGTGAAGGTCCAGCTGTGTCCCACTTCCTTTTTTTTTTTATTTAATTTGTCAAAGCAGAACTTCTTAGGCAACCCATAATCTTGGCACTGATTTACAGATATGCACTCCTGACTTGAGCAGAACTACTCAGACCTTTCACAGGAGTCTGCTGGGAGACCAGCTCTTTTAGAAACTCACGTGGCTTGCTCTGAACAACCGAGTCCTCTGTGGAGTCGCCAGGTATGCTGGCTGCTGGTGGGATGTTTGCTCCTTCCCAGTACTTGAAGCCGAAGCGATTAGGAAGGTATCTGGCCTGCAAGTCTAATGCATCTCTTTAGACTCTGCATTAAATGTGTAGTCTTCAGTGCTTGACCCGAGACCTGTCAAGATGGAATGCAACTAGGATTTACTGTTCTTGCAACGTGTGCGCCTCCCAACAAGGAAGTAAAAATAAGTAAGCATGCATTTGCAAAACTTGGCGTTTTGATGAGCCTTTTTCCTATTCCAAGGGGGTTTTCGCAAGAGCCAGAGGAAGACAGTCTCTCGATTTTTTGGAGAGCTTGCTGTCTCATGCGTCAGATTTTCATGAGGGGCTTCAGTTGAAAGTGCGACCAGGGCTCCAGCTGTGTAGAACTACAGAGGTGTATTCAGAGAGCCAGCACACCAACTTGTTATCACTTGTTAATCGAGCAAACTAAATGCAGGAAATAACTGGTGGAAAAACATGGAACAAGCTCGTATTTCTAACCATTGCCCTGTAAGAAGCATTTTGTGTTTTATTGGGTCATTCACTCAATAGACAGGTATAGATTTTGCCTTAAAAGCAGAAAGTCCTGCACCTAATACAGTTAATTGACTTTATGAGTGAGGGATAGATATATACTGAGGCGTTAGGGACAGAAAGGAGGAGCAATAAATACACAGGGTGGGTAAATACTGCCTGTCTTATTACAGGGCTGCCTTTAGTCGTATATATTCAAGGGGGGAAGGAAAGAAAACTGCTTGGATTTGTGCAAATCTGGCCTAGTTTGGGCTGCCTCTCTGCTAAATAGCTGCACAAAGTCTGTCCTAGTTTACAGCAGTACGCAGCGTTTAAAGGTATTTCTTCAGGTAACCGATAGCTACCGCAGGGTAAGGTTTAGAGCGGTCTCCACCAGCAGAGACCTTTTCCCAGCTCACAGAGGAAGTGGCTGCTGCATTAAGACAAAACGCCACGAGGGTACAGGAGAAATGTTTGCTTAGGAATTCCAGTCCTCGGTTTCATAACTCCAGCCGTCTTACATAAAAGTCGGCAGGGTTGTTGCAGAAGCCAGAAACGGAAAGGACATACTGGGCTTCCTGGAGCCCGTCCGTGGAAGGGGAGCTATGGATCTCTTGCAGGGCTGGGGGTCGCGTTAGCATCCTTTTCTGTTCTGATCTTCTTTGCCTGCTGCTAACTATTGCTGTGGTCAGTGCCTTGCTGGGGAGACTGTTTCAAAGACTTTGTTAAGGGAAGCGGCAGCTTTTTAACCCAGTGGATATGGCGCGCTGGCAGTGACTGTAGGAAGGAGACGGATCGCTTCTTCTAAGCATTTACCGGAACGTCCTCTTTTGGATCCGATTTTCATATCGATCGTTGCTCTGCTTTGTTTTGGATAGGTATTTCTACGTTCACGAGATGGAGCCCTCTCCGTTTAACAGAAGACAATGGGCTTCGCAGTCGCTAAGGATCACCGCCAAAGAGCTTTCTCTAGTCAACAAGAACAAGTCGTCAGCTCTCGTGGAGAGGTTCTCCAAGTAAGTGCGGTGCAGCTTCTGGCCGAAAAAAGCCCGCGTAGCCTGGCAGCCACTGGCTCTTATCGTGCACCTGTTCCATATGCTTTTCCTTAAATTCAATTAACTTCTTTGCAAGTATGCATTAGCATGCTTCTCCATTGTACCTCAGGCATTGTTTAGGCTTGGTAATTGCTTTTTTCCCCCCTGAAAAAGAACTAGCAACCTATTTCTGGTTGCCCTCATTAGTATTTACCAGCTGTGTCTGCTGAGAACAGAAGGGACCGCTTTATCTGCCGACTCACAGTATTGTGCCCCTGGCAATGGGGCATGGCAGCTGTCACCCACCCATACAGTTTTTGCAATGGGAACAGATCTTTACAGATTGGCATGAGATGCGTTGGGCGGGTCTGACCTGCCAGTTCCTGTATACCAGCGTGGGCAACACTCTTCTCTTTGGATCAAAACTGTAATTAAAAGCCCAAGTGCAGACAGCTGCCGGTGATGGATTTTCCCAGTAAGAAACTTAAAGGGTTATCAGGAAAGGCTTGTCTAGGGAAATGCAGAGTGATTTAACATAGGCTCCCCACAACCCCACAGGGCTCTAATCTCTTTAAACCATGCGTGTTAAGGGAGTGCTCTTGCTCTGGGGAAGCAAGGGAAGGGGAGCTAGATTATAGATTCTTAAATTTTCCTTTCAGGTTACCATCTTGCCTAGTAGCCAAGACTTCAAGCTCGCTCCTTTAGACAGCAAAGAGATACGCTTGCCAACAAAGACATTCAAACTGCTATTTCAGAAATAGATGTCCTTTATTCATTGCTAATGTTGGAGTGGGGCTGTCCAAGAAAAGTGGCAATAAATGAAGTGGAAGAGATAAAATTATCTTCTGCAAATAAGCGCTACATTTGGAAATAGAGTGGGATTGTTCTTCCCTTCCCCTGTCTAATCTGCTGTTGATAATTTTGTTCTAATTTGACCTTTCTGCTGGCATTCCCTTAATTCTGGTGAAATTGCGCTCTTAGGCACGGGGCTGAATTTTGCCCGCATTTTTACAGACTGATTATATTCTTCTTCCTTTTTTTAAAAAAATAAAAAACCCCAAACCAACAGTCTACACAATTCAGCTCAGCTTTGGATAACCTAGAGCTCCTTCATAGAAAAATATTCCTGTGATGCTCTGCATTGCAACGGAAGCTAGCTTTGTGAAAGCGTCCAGCGGGCGTTCCCCTGCACGCTTTAGCGACAGCGAGAGAGGAACCGTTGGGTACCACAGTGTAAGCCAGTGGGGCGACTATCCTGCCAGAGCATCAGATACAGCTCGCCAAAGCATCGGCCTTAGAATTGGTGCTTTTTGTCTCAAAACTGAACAAGCCAACATGAGCAACTCAACCATGGCTGATCCTTTTAGGAGAAGCTAACTTCCTCCAAGGATCAGGCTCTCAGCTGAGCTGCTTGTTGGCCTTCTTTTATAGCTCTGAAACAGGTGACCTGTGGGCTGCTGCGCAGTCTCGGGCATCAGAGCCATTGCCTGGGACGCGCCCCATTAGTCGCCACTGGTGGAGCTAAGCCAACTTGCTTAAGGGGCCACCCTTGGCTGCAGTGCTATAAGGTAGTATAATCTGCCTCCAGTAAGGGGTAGATACGGGGGTGGGCCAGATGCAGCCCATCAGGCTATTCTACCTGGCCCGTGGGGCCCCTAAAAAATGTAGACAATATTTATCTGCCCCTGGCTGCCTGTCATGCGGCCCTCGATGGCTTGCCAAAACTCAGTAAGCGGCCCTCCACCCAAAACAATTGCCCACCCCTGGTAGAGCAATACTAGAACATCGTCCCCACCCTCCTCCCCATTTTATTGGTGTCCTCTTTCCTGTGCCTTACTGTGCTGCTGTACAGGAGCCACCGCAGGAGCACAAACTCGGGAAGTTTGTAATGCCGCGTGCCCGAGATTGCCTGTTATAATGCAGTTAAGTAAATGGCAGGAATTGGGCTGGCTGGCTTCCACTGCTCAGAATGGAAGCTGTGCTGAGCGCAGCTTGTGAAGAGGTGGTCGGTGGTAGGCGAGACCAGCACCTCTTTGCTGCTCAGGCTAATAAGGGAGGCTGGATGCTGCGTAGGAACCACCTGTGCATAAGATATACAAATGGACTGCTACCAGATCTGGAAATAGATCATCTGTTATCTGCAGGCTGGAAGTTTGATTTGCTTCCTATAGCGGGCTGGGGCACTAAACATGCATTAGGCATAGGAAGAGACTATAGCAGTTTTAGTTTGCGATGTCCCTTCAAGTTTGCTAGCAGATATAACTTAAGGGGTTTATTTCTGAAGCCAACTTTATCAGCAAACAGGGTTGTAGTTTCAGCAAAAAATTAAAAAAAAACAACCCTCAAAAACCCTGAAACCTCTTCATTGTGACATTCGAAGGCCGTCGAACGATAGGATGGTTTAGAATCCAAGGAAGAACATAAAGCATCTGTTTTGTGATCACTTAAGCATCTCTCATTCAACAAAGGTGAGCCTAATTGGCATGTCATTCCCTTAATGATACGAAGGTGTGTGACTGCTGGACCTTCCAGTGAGAAACTGAGGCAAAACACTCGCTCGTCCAAATCAAAACCAGGCTAACAGGCTCCCCCTTCTTCTGAAGCACCAGTCTTAAAGTCTTAAGTACAGTAACTTCCTGACACATTTGTGACTTCTTTTAAAAGAAAACACAAATAAAGCATGCTTTCTGCAGCCAAAGACCACGGTTTCCAAAGACCATGGTTCCCAGTGAGCTCTTTTCAGGTTTAGGCTTACTATAGTAAAGTATGGGACACCTGTCAGACTTTTTTTTCTTTTTCTTTTGAATGGCTTCATTAATTAATGGCTTTTAAATCTTGTATAATTCAGTTACATTGCTTAAAAGAAAGCTTCTGTGTGACATTTTGCATTGCTTATATACTTTCTGACTTCTACTGCTTCCCACAATGTAAAACCAGTCCTTATCTGCAAGTGTTAAGACTTACATTTTTGTTGTGTCTGTTGGGGCTGAAAAGTATGTACTGTCCTTGCTTCAGGGTAAATGCGCTCCTGGGATTTGAATTCTAGATAAGTGGTGTGTTGTTTTTTTTCCCTTCCCCCAAAAGGTACCAGAAGGCAGCTGAAGAAGCTACCGCAGAAAAGAAAAGAAATGTAAGTATTTACAGGCTTTATAAAGTGAACAGCAGCAGATGGCCCGCCATGCTTACGTCTCCTGTATCTGGTGTGTTTGAGAGTAGCTGAACTATTCATGTGCTTCGCTTTGCACTTTCTTTGCAGGAGAATTTGGCTTTTCTGCCTTTCACTGAAGTCCCCCTTTTGACTTATCCCCGTTCTGCCTCCTCAGGGTTGACTAAAGCACAAGGAAGTCAAGTGACTCGTCAAGTGACTCTACCACCAAATGCCAATACCTACCCTTAGCTTGAAGCTGCTGTGCTGTCTGTACTCATTTCCTTATTTCTCAAGTAAACTTTTCAGCTTAAAAGGAAGCTATCTGATTCCAGGAATATTAATCAATATTATCCCCTTTTCTAACTGCAGAGTGCATTAGGGGGAGCCGTCTCGGAAACAAGTCTACAAGAATTCAGATGTCTCCCGTTAGGGGCAAGTCATTGTGTTTCACCTTGTGCAAGACTTTATTCTTCTCCGTTCCCCCCTGCCCCACATGCCTGTTGTGGGCTGCGGGACTCTGCAGGAGAATTCACCAAAATTGCAAGTCTGCATTTCTGAGCAGAACCTCTGGTATTTAAAATAAGGCTACTTAAAATCCTTGATGCCCAGAAGGCACGGACAAGCCCCCGTCCAAGTGTGCTGCCTCCATTTCTTTGAGCTTGGGATGCCAAGGCATTGCTTTAGTCTCCTTTGGGGGCAGTGCCGCGAGATACTGGTATAACCGTGCGGTTAGCAGTTCTAAAACCTTTTTCCTGGAAGTAGTTTCAAACTGCAGCATTTGAATGTTAAGCTTCAGTGGCTCACACTGCATCCAGCTCTGGAGTTGTGGTTGAGGTCTCTCTCTCTCTACGTGTGGTTTGTATCATGGAGACATCCTCACAAGCATGACATTGGTTTGATACAGCACCTTTAACTCAGGATCTTTGGCGCACAGGCGAAAGCACAGATGCAAACTTCCTTGTTCCTTTCTGGTGCCCTGATCAGCAGTTCAATCAGCATGTTCTGTCCTGCTTCTGATTGCCTAACGGATAATTAAGGCTAGCAGATCAAGCAGCCTGCCGGGGAGAAGTCCCACCTCCATCATCCAGGTGGGCTTGGAGAACTGATCCATTAATATGGCTGCTGTCAACTGTGGCCAATTTAATAAGCTCTGCTAGTCTTTGAGCCATAGAGGACATAGAAAGGTGGGAGCTGAGAGAGGAGGGAGTGAGGTTGTTCTGTTGTCAGTCCTCCATTAGTATGGATTGTTTTGTGGGTCAGTCATTCTTAGCTAAAATAGTGCTTAAAGCAAACCTATTCTTTAAATAGGAGACCTCTGACTCAGTGGAGATAATGGGGGAAAAATGCCAGCTCCCTGCTCAGCTCTTACGCCAGTGAAAGGGGCAGGGCAGAGCAGTGACTAAGCACAGATGTCTGTGCCGCAGCTCTGCATTGACCAGCACACCTGGTGTCCAAGTCTGCAAGACCTTCAGCATCTAATTCTCTCTGCTCTGCAAAGTAGTTTTCTGCCACTTCGGCTGCACTTTTTTCCATTTGCCCTACACCTTCAGTGCTTTTAAATGCATCAAACTAACTGATCTTCTCCAAGCTTAGGTGCATGCTAGCTAATTTGCCCAGCAGCATTCAAAATGTGACCGGGAGTGTAATAGGGTGAGGGACTTAAAGCCCAATATAGCTGCTAATCCTCTTTAATTCCCATCAGCTTTACAGACCTGTTCTGCTTGCCGTTTGTTCCAGGCATGGTAGGATCCCTGAGGAATGACTAGAAAAAAATGCAGCATTGGCAGGTATTAGACTGTAAGTGGCCGAATGCAAGGTGGTCTGGTGTCTGGGTGTGGGGTAGCCCGTGCTAAGCAGAAATAGGTTTAAAAGCCTTTGAATCTGGGGACAGCACTGCTGTAGGCGCCTAATGCGTTGTGATGCCACAGGGCTAGGGGAACGTCTCTCGAGGTGTGAGGATGGTAACTGCAACCTCTTGTCTCTAATGGAAGGGTTCGTTTCAGTATTGCTCAACTTGATCAGATGCGTGTACCAGCAGTCTCACCTGAAGCCTTACGTAGGGTGGTCTAATAAGGAATAGACAGTGTTTTGGGTTTTTTTGTTATTAAAAGGAATACAGTTGGTATTAAAGTGCTCCCGGTAACTTGTAGCAGAACACGCGTTCAAAGCAGCGGTGGCTTTGGAAAGCAACTGGAGGTTTTTAGGAACAACCTACAAATTGTTCTCCTGCTCGTCTTGCGGAGCGGCCGGGAACCATCGCTCCTCTCTCGCCTGCCTGCTGCTCCCCATTGTTAAGATAGGTCTGCAGCTTGTTAAGGCGTGGATTTTATTTCCTTTTGCTGGAAACAAAGAAACAAGTAGAGCAAACATGTCGATTCAAGCCTTTGTGTCTCATTTAATTCTCATTAGACTTGGACTCCCTTTTTTTCCCTTATAAGGCCGCCCTGTTTTATCACTTCCTGCTTCAGCTCCTAACTTTTTTCTGTCTTCTCCCCCCCACCCCTTCCTCCCCTATCCTGGATGCTTTCTCCATGTGGCACAGTTGTAACTATTCACAGCTGTCTGAAAAGCAGCAAGCTCAGCTCAGCATCGCGCCTTTAGCTTCCTTTCGTACGGAAAGGAAGTGCTGTAATGCTTCATCGGGTCTTCTGTAACTGGCATTAACTTCTTGTTCTTTTTAGACTGCAGACAGCCTTCCCCCCCATTTTAAAAGGGGGACGCTGAGCGTGTTAAAGAAGAAGTGGGAGAATCCAGCGCTGGGAACCGAGTCTCGGAAGGAAGCTCCGCGAAGCAGCTGTGCTGAGGTTAGGCAGAAGGTCACCGGCGTCAGAGTCGAAAGCCGCCCGGCTTCTCTAGCAGAAGCTGATCACATCTCGGGGGTCAGTGCTACCTCTCAACCCCGGACCCTTTCTGGAGCCGTCGGCCAGGCGCGGTGTCCCGGTGCTGACTGCGAAGATCTTAAAAGCCACTCGCTGGAGAGTGATAACATGGAAAATTGTCTAAGAGAATCCAGACAAGAAGTAGGAAAGCCTGAGGCCAGTGAAAACCCAGACTCTTCAGGGAAGATAGAGAAATATAGCGTCCCGCTAAACAAACTGAAGATGATGTTTGAGAAAGGGGATGCAACTCAGACCAAGGTAAGGATCGACTGTTATGGAGGCTGAAAGTCAGGCGTCTCCTGGGCATTGGGCAAACTCTTTGCATGGGTTGGCTTAGGGACGTTCGTGCTACAGAGGGCGACTTCTGGTCTGCGATCAGACTGTAAAAGTATTTCCGTGGCTCGTGTTAGTGACGTGTGTTTGAGCCGGGTGGACGTGCGCTGTAACGTGCTCAAAGCTTCAGGGATGTCGCGAACGCTCTCTGACAGTTCCACAATGGCAGGACGCTGGATTTCTCATTTTTCTTAGCAAAAAATCGACAGCCAAACAAAACCAATAAAAAGAGAAACTAATCTGGATTGGCTAGATGGCACCAACCCAAATAAGAGCCATGGTGACCAAATGCAGAATGTGTTGGTTTTTAAATGCTTTTTGTTCTCTCCCTCTCTACTTTGATTGCATCTTCAGCTATCTAAGGGCGCTGAGACTGAGTCACTTTAAACATGAATTGTAAATAGGCTGCAACCTAAATGAAGCTAGCTAATGGAGATAAAACCAAGGGCTACTTGTAGGGAGCTGCTGTGTAGCAGGGTCTCCTCCTTGCTATTCTTTCAGCTGTGCATCCTAACAAATGTTTCTTATCAGCAAAAATCCTCTCGCAGGAAAAAGAAGTGAAGATAGCCAGGCAGCTCCTGCTTTACTAGTTCTGACTTGCAAATGCACAGGGCTTGCATTTTCCTACAACTGCTCATGAAATCTGATCCTGCATGTGCACTGCAGACTCTGTGTCCCAAGGGAGAATTGCTTAACTAGAAAATGAGTTGCATATGCCAGTGACTTACAATGCAGTCTTGGATGCTTGGTGGACTTTCCAGTTTTGTCATAGTTTCCTATATTTCTGGCTTTGTCTTATGCGGGGTGGTTTTATTTCAACATTCAGTAAAACAAAGCAAGAGAGATGGAGAGAGAAACCTTGGATGCTGAAACTATTTACATACAATAAATGGAGGCTTGTGTTCAACATTTAATATTCAGGCTTGCATGTTAACACTTGGAATAATTTCTACAGGAAGAGCTTTGCGTGTGAGCTTTTTGCCTGCGTTATTCCTATTATAATTATTACTTTCAGAAAGAGTTACATTTATTAAAGAAGAGCTTTCTGGGTTGTCTCCATCCCAAGGGTGCTCATTTTTAAAAGAGATAGCAGGGCGTGGCTTCGGGAGCCTTTCCCCAGGAATCCGGGGAAGCTGCACCCATGGGACTGAACCACTCGGACGTCCGCAGGAAAGTTTGCAGGCACCATCTGAATAGGGTGAAGGAAGTTTTGAGCCCATTGAACTCCTTCTCTAACTGGAATTTATACCCACGTGTGAGATTAGTCATCCTTCGCTGCAACGGCGTTTGCGGAGCGCTTCCTACAGCAGCTGCCTCGCCGTGGTTTTGGAAGTCAGGAAAGCTAACCCGAGGAGGATTCAATTTGTGTGGCACCCAGCTCGTTTTGCAGATGCTTTCTCTTTCTCTAATCTAACAAGACACAGTCTGAGGGGTTTTTTTCAAGGGGGGGGGAAATGATTTCTAGTTGGCAAAAAAGAGGCCTATTGTAAGGTTCCCGGCCCAGGAATTTGTCGGAGTTGCGGGGTGACGTCACGCAGCGGCAGACAATGCAGGCAGTCAGGCGGCCACGGGGATGTAGTAAAACTGGGTGAAGGTAGGAAACGACTAGAGCAGCAGCAAGGCTGGCTAGTTATGTAGTGCGTGGCTAGCTGTTTCATTCACCATTCTCCTAAAGGGGCAGGCAAAACGTGGCCCGCGGGCCGGATGCAGCCCACCAGGCCATTCTATCCAGCCCGCGGGGCCACTAAAAAATGTAGAAAGTTAATAGGAATCTGCCCTGACTGCCTGTCGTGCAGCCCTCGATGGCTTGCCAAAACTCAGTAAGCAGCCCTTGGCCCAGAACAATTGCCCGCCTCTGAGATGCAGGCTGCTGCCAGAGTGCTGGTCGGCGTGCAAGCCTGCAATGGCTTCCTTTGAGAGAGAGACTTTTCCCTTGATACTTGTCTGGCACTTCGGTATAAGCACTGTACAAGTTTTGCATTTAAAAAAACAACCCCCCCCCAAAGCCCCTACCACTGTGCACAGTGGGTCAGTCGCACCTTGTCCAGCTGAGGAGGAGGTGGCGAGCACTCGAGTGACTTGGCCAAGGCTACAAAGGCAGCCAGTGGCAGGGGCCAGGTTAGCATGCCGGGTCCCTGGTTCCCTGTCTTCACTTCGGTTCACTCAACAGTGCTCAGCAGGAACAAAGCTATTCAGGCTACCAAAACTATGAATGATTGACTGGTTTAAACTTTGCCTGGCTTGCATGCTGCATGATCTCTGCTTATTTTTTTTTTTAATTCTTTTATTCAAATCCTGTTCCAGTTCCTGCATCTCATAAGCAAGACAGGTTTCTTTTCTTATTACTTCTTCAGGGAAGAAAGTGCCTCTAAGCAGCTCAGTAACCAGCCCGTCTGAGACGAGTGTTGTGAGTCTCTGCATTTTGCTACAAATAATTATCGCCTACAATTTAATAGCAGATTTTATTTTTTCCTCAAACTATTTTGGCAGTTTCAAAGATACCTCATATAGGGTTGGATCAAACAAGGTATCCTGTGGTTTTCTTGGAGCAACATTACTTGTCAGGCCAAGTGTTGTTGACGTGAGTATAGGGCTGCCCCCGGGTGCGTTTCAATCAAGATCTGGGGGCGCTTCGGAGAGGCGGCTACATTTTTCTTTTCACAGATTTGGGGGGAGGAAGCGGGGCTGTATGCTGCTTTGGTCAGAATTGCACAGTGACTTAGTTATACGGTCACGAGATCAGGAGTTGGGACCTCGGGCCTGTTAAACCAGTTGGGTCCCATTGTTCCCTGGAGGACTCAGTAACTCGGGTCACTTGAGATCTTCTATCCACCAGCGTCTAAAGAAAGACAGTTCCCACACTGGAGCTTAACACTGGGTTTTTCTGCTAATTCAGGATTAACATGAGTACTTAGTTGCGTGTCGTTCTGTGCCTGTGTGGCAGAGCTATCATTTTGAGCTCCCTTGTGAATAGTTGCGGAAACACCTTTCCCCCCCGATTCCACTTGCTTAAGTCTCACGGCGAACCGCTTCTGAACTCTCTAGCTAACAATTTAACATTGGCATCCTGTCTGAATTCATCTTATTGAATTGGATCACTGGCTCGTAATCGCGTTGGCTGTCCTCCTCCGCAGAAGTAGCTGACACTTGGATCGTTCAGGTGCAGATATTCCTGTTACCCACACACGCGTGAGAGCAAGGAGAGAGCGGGGAGAGGATTTGTTTGAAATTCATAGTGCTCTCGTTATCTCCACCTGTACGGCTTCCTGCTGCAGTGAATCGCAGCACGACAATATATGGTTTAAAATGCGATTTGCTCCAAATTCTACACTTTGCCTTGTCACTCGGTCGGTTTGCATTGTTAGTTTTGTGAATCTGAACTCTTCCAATCCCGCTAAGTCCTTTTCTAGGCTGTCGGCTCCATAGTGTCCTCGGCATTGGAGGGGCAACAATCTGGACCTGAGGTAGCTAGGAGGATGCTCAGTATGCTGCTTTTATCCAGTATGGAAACACCTGAGCGTGCTGCCCCGAATCTTACATAGGTGCAGCATGAAATGAATGTTACCCGTAATAGAAAAGACCTCCAGAAGCTGTAGTAGGTTTGTTTTTTCTCGGTGCATTGAGTCCACATCATCTCCCCAAATGAAGACCTGGGGGAAAGTCTGTGCAAGCGAGCTCCTGCCTGCTGGCAGGAGGGAGGATGTGGGAGATGGGAAGGGAACTTGAGTAAACCTGTAGCCCTGAGTTGTAAGAACCTCTCTTCCTAAAAAAGGATTAGTTATCTGTCATGCAAATGAGAGCGAGAACCAAGTTTTGCAACCTCGGAGCTCCCGAGACCTGATTCTGTAATACTGAAGACTTCCCTTGCCCTCGCCTGGCCACTTCAGCTTTCTACCTGGATTGTGTTAGGGCTTTGGTAAACTCTCTTGCTGTCGCACTTGCGTCACTAATGGCCGCGCCACACCCAGCGTGCAGAAGTTTGTACTTGGTGTTATCCTCCCGGGCCGTGCCAGCTGCTTCTCTGAGCTTTTTGTTGTTAAGATCAGCCGGTAGGGTAGACACCAGTTCCTATCTGTCACACCCCCCTCGCATTGCTTGCCAAG
>JAGPOW010002799.1:618682-653496 GCA_030014935.1 Caiman crocodilus
GATGAACACCGGGCTCGCGCGTGCCCCAGGGCTGCGCCGGAGGCGGGAAAACGTTCCGGCGCACCACACGTGCTCGACCACGCTTCCCCCCGCGCATGCGCATAGCCCGCCGGAGCGGGGACCATAGAGCGCAGCGCAGAGCGGCCGCGGCGGCCCGGCGAGAGGAGGGCGGAGCGGCTAGCGTTCTTCCGGGCGTGGCCGGCGCTAGCCCCGCCCCGTAGCCCTCACCGGGGCGGGGCGGGCGGAAGATGGCGGCGGCCGCGGCGCTGCTCTCGGCTTGGTTCTGGGACGAGCGGTTCTGGCTGCCACACAACGTGACATGGGCGGACGTGGCGGGCCGCTCCCCGCCCGCCGGCCTCGTCGCCTGCGCCTTCCCGCTGGCGCTCGGCATCTTCGCCGTGCGGCTGCTCTTCGAGAGGTGCGCGGGCCGGGCCGCGGGGGGCGGGACACGCCCAGGCCGCGCGCGCCGAGGGGACCCCCGACACGAGCGAGCGCGGGAGAAAACCGCGGGGTCTCCTGGGAGAACACCCCCTCCCCCTCCCCTCCCCCCCGCGCGGGGGTTGGCAGGGAGGGGTCGGTTTTGGGGGCTCCTGAAATTGCCTCTGCAGCCAGCAAGTGAGGACCCCCGGCCCCGCGCGCGGGGTGAAGCGGGTGAACCTCGAAAGCTTGGGGGTCGTCTCCGGGTGGAGGTTTCGGGGCGGCTCGCTGAGGTTAAGCTGGGGGCAGGGGAGCCTGACCCTGCTGCGTGCGTCTAGATGGCCGGTTTTCTCTTTGGGCCGCCGTCGTAGATTTGTAGGGATCGGAGATGTCCGTCCAGTGCGACTCCCGACCCCGGGCGGGAAGCAGTGCCGGGGTCAGGTGCTCGTCCGGTGTCTGAAAGACCCCCAGGTAGGAGATCCCTAGGGAGCCCCGTCCAAGGTTTGGCGACCCACGTTCTTCCTGGGGTCTACGTTGATCCTTCGGTCTCTTTTACTGCGTAAAACGTGAACGCGTCATTTATCTTGACATTTCGTTTTCTTCGCATGCGGTACCTTTTTAATACGTTAGCGTGAACATACAATGGGATATTACGTATCAGTAAAAAAAAAATGTGATGCGGGGCACGGCAGGCGAACGCGCAAGTTGATCTAAAGGGGTTTTTTGTCTCATTTTTGGCTGGTGTGATTGCCGTGTGCATTTTTGGAGCTTCAGGCGGGTGATGTTGATGATGCGGGGAACTACTTCAGAAAATCCTTTTCATTTCTGTGCCCAGGAGCCTACAATCAAAGCGTTGATCTTTTTTTTTCAGTCTCGTCCTAGATCAGGCAAATGCAGTTGTTTGCTGCCACCCTGCACTTTTAAACTTTGGATGTGCTGCCCACTAGTGCGTTAGATCGACGAGTGAAGAGAACATGGGACCATCACAGTTTCTTTGCAGTGCCTGGTAGGCTTGCATAGACCAAGTGGCAGCTGGAACAGAGAGGCAGAAAAGCCATTGGGGCCTACAGAAGTGGGGCGGGGAGAGGGAAGAAGAAATAGGTCAAGAGAGTTGCTTCCTCTTCTCTTTCACCCCTGGTCTGCCTCCTGTCTTTTTTAAAAAGAGAGAGAAAGTGAGAGCCCAGCACTGCTCTGCCCTGGCATGTAAGGCTCTGAAGCATCACTGAAACCAATGTAAAAGATCCAAGGACACATTTATAACAGGAGTGCCAAATCCCATCTTAACCTAGATTGCCAGCACTGGACTTGGCCACATGTTCACGCTTACCAGCAAATGAAAGGAAATCATGTCTTGGAATGTTTCCTGTTAAGAGTGTTAGACTGCTTCCTGGTCTCAGGTTGCAGTGAGAAAAGTTTAGGCTGGATATTAAAAAAACTCTCACTAGGCGGGTGGGGAAGCACTAGAATGGGTTACCTAAGAGGTGGTGGGGTCTCTATCCGCGGAGTTTTTTAAGGCCTGGCTCAACAAAGCTCTGGCTGGGATGATGTAGTTGGGGCTGGTCCTGCTTTGAGCAGGGGTTGGACTAAATGTGACCTCCCGAGGTCCCCTCCAGCCCCCGTTTTCTGTGATTCCATGATAGTGCAGGGGCTGCCAGGACAGAATTCCTTCTTCCTTTCCCATGGACACGTATGAACTGGCCCGGGTGTATTTATTTTAGCAAAAGTGCAGGCAGTACTCGCTTTCCTTTACAACTTTAGGCACCAGCTGATGGCAAGTGCAAGACACAAGATCTGCAAGTCAAGTAAAGCAGCCCCCAGGGTAACACTTAATCATTGCCATAAGTCTGGGCTGCTTTCCCCCTGGCTTTGTAGTTCTGAAGCTGAGAGCTTTTCTTGTAGCATCCCTCACCCTGCTCAGGTTTACTTACAGTTGTGCAGAAAGGTGTAGCCAGCGAGATCGGTTGTGCTAATACTGAGCTGACAGGGATGCATTCAGAATTGGGTGCCTTTGCTCCCCAGCCTCCTCACAAGGGTAGCACTCATCTCTAAATGCAGTATCCCCTTCTCTCCTGAATTCTGTCCATGAACCTAAGATTGAGCTTGTCTAGATTCCCCATTTGACCTGTTTGGCATTTGATTCATGAAACTCCTTTACAATATAAACACAGAAAAATGAGAGCTCGACAGGGTTTTTTTCTCTTTTTTTCTTTCAGAGTGAAACCTCCTGACTCTGTCGTGGTGCCTTGGGGGTGGCTCCTTTTCTTTTTTTTAACCATATCTCTGGAGAGTGCATTTTCACTGGTGAAGTGTCCATGGCGTTATACTGTCAGTACAGGTCCTAGAATTTTTACTATCAAAGACCATTTTTCTGAGATCCTTTTCTTCTCCCACCTTTTGAATATGTCATCAGTTCAGATTTTCTAATAAAATCCCATTGTGCGTATACCCACATTCAGGCCTTGGGGGTGATTAAGTCAGATGGTTCCTTGACACACAATTTGCAGCAGGACTGATGATACAGAGCATAAACTATGTATTTCTGCAGCTTTTCTATTTTAGCTCCTCTCCCTTTGTGCGTCTTCTGTTCTCCCCCCCCGCCCCCCCTTAGATTTTCAGCCTTAGGAGGAAATATTTTTTTCCCCTGAATTTTGTTGCAGCTCCACTTTCTCTGGATTGATGTCATGTTGATGCAAAGAGTGTTTTACAGACCTCAGTGAATCTGCATGATGTTGAAGCTGGGAAAACACGTAGATCATTTTATGACTCTGGAATGCGTATCTGCTAACCAGTGCTGAAAGGCGAGGGTGGGGAGATCTGCAACATGTTTCTATCTGATTAATCAGTCCTCTAGAATTTGATCCATTCAAGAAACAGAGTTGAAAATCAGAGTTTGTAAATCATTGACAGAAGTCTCTTCCTTTCAATTTTACACATCTTATATACTGAGATTTTGAAATGAGCTACATTGCTACAGGGGTTGAGTCTCTTATCTCAAGTAATTAAATCTAGACTGCTCAAAGGTGCACGTCATAAATCTTATTAATATGGCACCCCTCCCTGTTCAGGCAGAGCTTTTTTCTCTGGAATTAAGGCTCTTTTCTACCATCTTATTTTCTCTTTGAAGCAAAGCAACTTCTAAACTAGAAAGGTTCTTGACAGAGGGATGCATTTAATATCCCAGCTATGAACTGAGAGCTTACTGTATGGAGGCAATGCTTGCTCATCACAAGTGGCATCGCAGGGCTACATTGGTGTCGCACCTGTGAAGTGATCTGGGGCCTATGGCTGGCGAGCACTACGTCTCTCTTCAAGAATTTGATTTTAGCATCTTCATCTGAAAAAGTAGGGGGTCTGAATCCCCACCATCATCCAGAAGGTGCTTTTCAGAGTGCCGCAGAATGGCAGGGGCAGAGTGCTCAGTGGTGGGAGGGATCCAGTCCGGTTTTTAAGGTAAAGTGTATGGAATTTTGTCCTTTTTTCATTATCTCTTGTAGTCTTACGCTCTTGATTTGCTGGCAACTCTGTATGTCTTACGTTCCTGTTTAAAGGATTCGCTACTGATTTAGGGAGTTGCAGGTTATCGGATGTGGCTAAAAATGTTACTGATGCATACCTTTATTCAGTGGTCTCCAAACTTTCTTCAAACCATTCATACATTAAATCTCACAGCTTCCCTGGATGTTTGAGCTGAATGTACCATCCTTATTTAATGGCTGAGAAACTGTGGCATGGCATTTGAGATGGGCTCAGCAAGACACAACCTCCTCTGTGTTGTATCCTCACTCTTTCTCTCTCTCATCATTTGTTAGTTTTTTAGCTATTCAGGAGCGTTTCAATAAGGTGGCAGTTTTCACCATTTCTAGAAGCATTCCTACCAGATTGCAGCTACAGTAAGTTCTCGAAGAAGCCTACCCTGCAGCTTCTTTACCAGTTCTGGTAACATGAAGTGGACATTAGTCTCCAAGGCGCCTACTGTTACTTTCCTCAAGCACTTAAAATGTCCTGATAATGCAGATTAAAATGCAACAATCTGTATTCACCAAAGAGACTGTTTTCTAACCCTTTTCCCAGTGTCTTATCTCTTAACGTGACTCTTTTTTGACATTGGCAGAAGGAAGTCCTGCAGCGAGGGAGTATAAATTACCAGCCTGAAAAAGTTTGAGTGGTATTTGGGTAGTATCAGGCAGTCTGCAAGCAGTTGGGACACATGATTCAGTCACTGAGAGGTGGGGGGGGAAATTGTATCTTGAATATGGCTGTTTGTGACTTTTTCAGGTTTATTGCCAAACCATGTGCCATAAACCTGGGCATTCAAGACAGTGGACCTCACAGAGCTCAACCCAATGCAATTCTAGAGAAAGTGTTTACATCCATCACCAAGGTGAGTCATTTTTCAGATCCTGCTCAAGATGCAGGTGTGTAAATGAGAACTTGGCTCTGTCTTGTAGTTTTGGTGACATACACTTTGCAGCCTAGCGGTAGTTCTGGTTAGTCAGGGTCTGTTTCTGATGAGCGCTCGTTTTACTCAGTCATTTTGGCATCTTGCTTAGTTCACGTATGACTGTATCCACCCCCTTTCCTGTTTCTCACAGTGACTTTTGTTCTCTATATGCCTCAGCTTCAGTTTTGCAAGCCAAAGAATTGTTTAAAGTTCACAAAGTTTTCTTGTTGTAGAGGATGTGAGCTTTTTCCTTCAGTCCCCTGAACCTCTCCGCATGGTGTAGTTACCAGGAGATTCCTCTGTATCTTTCACTTCCTCCTGGAAGGTACCTTTACCTTCTCTGCAGACTGGCCTGGCTGGTCCGTCCCACAGGTGCCTTCCTCGGATTACTGCTGTGGTTTGTAGAACTGGATAGCTCTGGAAGCCAAAGTCTAGTTGTAAGAAGGGAAAACTTCAGTTGTAACTGCTAACAGAAAAGGATCCTGTTCTGGGATAGGACATCGGATGTTGGCAGTAGAATTTCTTCTGGTTCTTGCTCTCAGCCACTTTTTCATTGTAACATCTGCCCATAGTATTGCTTCACCATTAAATGACTGAATCCTGCAGGCTGTCCTTCATTTATTCAGTGCTGTCAGTTACACTGATATTGGTAGTATCACTGACACTAGTATCAGGAAATAAAACAGAGTTTCTTATGATAATATGTAGGCATCTGAACGCTGTTCTGAGTAAAGTGGATAAAATTCTCTTAGTGAGTGCTAGGGTGGTTCTGAAAGTATCTCCAGTAAAACTTGGGTCATTCTATGCTGCTTGAATTGCAGCTGAACAGAGGGAGCTTTGTGCTTTCCCACCAGTGATTGGGGGGGGGGGGGGAGCTTAGACACAAGGCATCCTTGAAAGTCAAGTTCAAAAAGCAGCACACCAGGGAGCCATTGGTTAAAAATGTAACCAAAACAACTCTGCTTTTTAGCTGGACCACAAGACTGAATAGGCTCAGAAATCAGGATGTTCGCATGGATCGGGATGTATAGCACTGGTGCAGAAACAAAATTACTTTCCTGTTTTGAAATTAGAGTTCTATAAAACAAGCTTTATGACCTTTATTCTTTTAGACAGATGCTCTAGGTAGCTTGAGCCCCTGACACCTAAGTGAAAGGATCAGTGTGGTTGTGATGAGACGGCAGGGAGGCTGCTCTGCAATGTCATCCTTAGAGCAAAGATTTTTCTGTTACCTGGAGTTTGTTGCGCAGCCATTGTGGCCATGCTGGTAGCTCAGTGCCCTGCACAGTCGCACAGGTTGTGCACAAACGCAGTTGTGAGATCTAGTGACTTCCTGATGGAGCTCATTAATTTTAGACCAGTGTCATTTTAATATCGCCCACCTCAGCAATTGGCCTGTCTGGAAGCAGTTGCTATTGGGCCCTGTTTCGTCTGCTTTTGTGAACTGATTTGTGCCACTAAAGAGAGTGCTAGATTGCTGAGGAACAGTGTAGAGATACTCCTCCTTTAGATCTACATTTTAGAAGTGAGAGGTATAAAAAATCTCTGCAAATGGCAATATTTTACCCCAGGGAGTAAATAAAAGTTATTAAAAAGTTAACCAAACCTTTTAAGAAAATTGTCATAGCAGGATTGCTAAGTTCAGCTCTGATCATTCCAGCTTCTGGAATGTCAGGTTTTTATATAGACTTCTACTGATTTCACAAAACCCACTTCGTGTACTAATATCCTATGAAATGGTAATTAACTAGTAAAACTGTTTCTCAGGTATCTGTTCCGGGGGAGGGTTGCTGTTGCGGGATTTGGAGGTGAAGAAACATTAAACCAGTTCCACTTGTAAATAATATATATGAATTATCATGGTATGCTTCTGTTAATGCTAAAAGTTTAATTGAATTTGTATCAAAACAGAATTCATATCAAATACCATCCTTCTAGCATGATTTCTCTGTACGTGTACCTTGTGATTTTGTGACTGACTCGTGGTTCAAAGAGGAAAAGTCTCAGAAAGGTTTGGGAGAGGAAAGGGTCTTTGGAAAATAGGAACAGTGTCTGACTCTTGATTCATTTTCTCCTAGTCTCCAGATGGAAGAAGGTTAGAAGGGTTGTCAAAGCAGCTAGACTGGGATGTTCGAAAGATCCAGCGCTGGTTTCGTCATCGGAGGAACCAGGACAAACCCACCATCCTCACTAAATTTTGTGAGAGCATGTAGGTTTGTGCAGAGACCAGAATGTGGCCTCATCTTAAAGCTTGAGTTGTGCACTGTATTTTTAATTGACATTTTATGGGCAATGGATTATGAATGGAAATGGGTTTCTTAGGGACAGTTGGACATTGAGGAAATAAGGAAGACTTTTTTTAGCATTTAATCATAGAAAGTGGTATGTATGCCAAGACATCTCTACAGGACCATTAAAGTCTAAGTGGTCAATAATCTTATGTCCCAGGGTGGCCTCTCTCTCATGCAATTAATGACATTTCACCATAACTGGGTAACACCACTTAAGGCAGGTGAGAGCTGTGTGGACAATCTGACTTCCCAAACAAAACATTTTTTTCCAAACTGACTTTCTTCATGACTTGGGCAGTGGTCTATAGAGTTTCTTTATGGTTTCTTGTTTCTTCTACCTATTTCAGTTTACTTTCTTGCTGTTTCTTTCTGACTCAACAATTTATATGGACCACATCACTGTAGTATTTGAGAGTTTTTTTCCCCTGCTCGTTTCCCAGATGGTGCTTTTTTCTCCTCCCTAATGACTACTTAGTTGCCCCACATTAACTTTTCCCCTGCCTTCCCTCCCATCTGCTAGTAAAATTTTGTCTACTTTAAGCCACCAAGATATACAAATGGGGATGGGAGGAGGATTTGTCCTGTGTCTCTAAATGGCTTGTGCTCTAATTTGAAATCTCTCATGTGTTAACTAGGATTTCTATTGGGTATTTGTTAGATCTTGATGCTTCTTCAAAGTTGTAGCCTTGGTACCAGTATGTACCAAGATGTATAATTCAGCATTAACTTTCCTATGTTTCCAAAAAACCCTGCCAATTAAGTCTGAACCTGAATTGTTCACGTTAATTAGTGTGGGACATACATTTCCTTAAACATTTTTATTCTAATGGACGAAAGGTTGACTTTAGTGAGTTTGTCCTAGAAGGACGACTTAAACTCAGCAAAACTCATTTCTGTGGGTGGTTAATTTAGATCTGTTCATAATTGTTCTGACTTGCTGTACAAGTATTAACATGCAGTGTTCATTTTCATTTAAATGCTTTGCTTCTGTCTTTTTTTTTTTATACTTTTGTTCTCAGGTGGAGATTTACATTTTATTTAAGTATATTTTCTTATGGAATCAGATTTCTCTGGTCGGTGAGTTGTATATTTTTGTGTGTGGCTCTCAATTTTTTCCTTCTACTGTTTGCCCCATGTGATATGCTGTGAGACTAAGGGCTACATCTTTACTGCAGATTGGCTGATGTGACTATAGCACTGACATACATACCCATGCTAGCTTTAATCTAGCTACCTGGTACTTGTATTGAATAGGTGGTAGCACTGGCTGCAGCTGCCCATGTCATTTTCCAGGATCCCTGGAGAGTTTGTACCACCTGTAGTGAAGCTGGCGCTGCTTCATTTTCCTTACTGTTGTTACCCAAGTTTGCTGAATTAAAACTAGCTTGGAAATCTCAGACATAATCCTTAGAAAAAAAAAAAAGAAATAGGAGTTAGGTGCATGTTGGGAGTCATGGCCTCACAAAACAGGAAAGATGGCTTTTATAAAATCTGCCCTCTGCCATTGCATCAAGAGGATTCTTTCTCTTTCCCTCTGACTTTGGAACAGGATAGACTTGTTCACTCTTAAGTAGAGCCCACGGTGGGTTTTTTCCTTTGCAAGGACACAGATCCATATCTTCAGACTGTCCTTGCTTAGAGCTCTCCCTTTGCACTTGCATTTCCATGTGCATAATAGCACAGTGTTGCCAGAAGAAATAGATGGTCTTCATTTTGTCAAATCCAAGAGTAAAGGCAGCTTGGACAGAAGTTGGAGCTCCTGGGCTGCGGTGGGAAAGGAATGTTTTAGGTGGGCAAAACCAAAGAGTGGATAGGAATGGGTCTCAAATGTTTTGGACTCAAGGCACCCCTCCATAACTGTTGTGAGCTGTGTGACAGACAGTTTAAAAAACAAATATATATATATTTTGGTTCCTACCTCCTTACCCAGGCGCTGAGCAGTAGGGATGGGGGATTGTCCAGACAGAGATGTGTCCGATCTGGGCTTGTTTACTTATTTCTTCACACCTTGCGGGACCCTTCAAAGGATCTGATGGCACCCCAGGGTTCCCTGGCACGCTGGCATATAGGAAGAAATATGCTAGTAAGCTAATCATCTGTTCTTTTAATTCTAGACCCCCTGGTTTTGGGACACACGACAATGCTGGTACAATTACCCTTTCCAGGTAGGAGTTGACTTATGCATGCCTAAGGGTCTCTTAGTCAAAAGAAGTCTAGTGAACTAGCTGTTGAAGTTTCCTGGTAGCTTTAAAGCCTTTACTTGAATGTGTACTATTGTTTTGTGTAGTATCCCCAAAGTTTTGAGAACTGAACCTTTTGCTAGTTCTCCAGTTTCATTCCTTGGGACGGGTGTGATGTTTAAACTCGGGAGATGTGAAGTCTTCTCATTATCTACTGAGCGGATGCCCCAGATGTTCTTACAAGTTTTCCAGCAGTGTTCTGCTGTCCCCTCTGGAAAGGAAGGGCTACCTCAGACAGAGTTGTCTCTGTCATCCATACAGTTTTTTGGCTTTTACATTAAACTGCCAAAGCATCCTTTTAGCAAATGTGAATGAGCTAGTGGAATATTCCCATATTGTAAAACTGATTTCCCCTGGCGCTTGGATGGTGAGACAATTGTACAGAAACAGTGATACAAGCTACCTTGTATCATGGTGTTCTTTTTGCCTTTTGTTCAGCTAGGGCAGTTATACATGGACCGTAAGCCTTACTTTTATTTTTCCTACTCAAACAGGAAACTTTTATTTCTTAAGCTGTCAAAACTGAAGGCAGGCAAGGTTCTTTGGGTAGATGTGATATCTTTTATCAGACCAACTGAGTAGCTAGAAAAAATGGAAGGAGAATTTTATTCCTTAACAGTCTGTCTATAATTTGTATATACTTGTAACTGCTTAAGTTGACTTTTATTAAACCTTAACTTAGCATCTGCTGCCTCTCCTCCTGCCTCAGCTTTCTGGGGTGAAAGGTTAAGAGAGTGAGATGGACTGATTAAGGGAAAACAACGTGGCTTTTAATGCAAATGTTGGACTCCTTTGTTCTTTAACCAACCTGTCCTTTGTGTCTTTTTTTTTTTTTTTTCCAGCCCCTAACATCCAGCCTTTACTTTTACTATATCATGGAGCTGTCCTTCTATTGGTCTCTCATGTTTTCTCAGTTTACAGACATTAAACGAAAGGTAAGAGCAACCAGAATTTCACTGAACACATTCCACAACAGATGGGACCAGTAGCTACATTGTGCTGCTGAAGCATTGCTCTAACTGTTTTTCTCTTCATTCGTCTTTTTTCATGGTGCGTCTGCTTTTTAAGCCTGCACAGGAACTTGGAATGGCAGCCCCATCCAAACCCCTTTCACTTGCTTGAGTGAAGAAGGGGATCCATCAGCATCGCACAATAGAACTGTTGATTCTGTGTTTGTATAAAAATAGATTTTAATTAGGAGAAGTAAGATGATGCAAACATTATGCATGTTTCCTAGACAGATGTGGGGAAGCTAGATGAAAGTCTTGGTTTCAACAACATAAAAAATAGCGCAGAGATTACTTACTTCCTTTTAGAGGACATGGCACCTAATGATACCTGGGCTAGCCTCCCTGTTTGTTGCTAAATGATTTAAGGGCATAAGATTACATCTGCATTGCAGAATGTGGTGTTGGTGTAAAGATGTCCAAGCTAGCTTTAAATGAGCAGTCTAGCTGTGGCAGCACAGAGCCCCACATGAGCTACAATTAACTGCCCCCCCCAACAAAAAAACCCCAAACCAACAACAACAACAAAAACCCACGGTGGTCTTATGCTCTGTTTTTAAAAATACATTTCTAATTCCTGAGTTCCAGGCAACACCAGTTAGTTAGACTCTGTTACTGCTCAACTGAGCTACAAACAAATGTAAAGGAGCCAGCATATTTCTCTTTGCCCCAGGTAGTGTGATCATGTGGGGCCCGCTTTGTTAAATGTATAGGTACCTACTGTCTTTTGTTCAGAGAGAGATTCCCATCTATTTAGGGAGTGGGATTCATCTGATCACTTAAAACAAGTAGATCATCACCTTTGTAAACACATCTGAGTGGAACTTGTCCAACATAACCAGTGGGATCTGATTCACTGCAAAGCTAACAATTTATAGCAACTTAAAAGATACAGAGTACAGACAAGGCTGTTACATTAACTGTAATTATTTGACAGACTATAATGCCTTCTTCACTAGTCTCTGATTCATGCACCTCATATTCCTAAAACCTGAAGGGCAGCTAGCAAGTCAGTAATTGTAAAATGATTTACTGAACAGCAGAACTGCATTCGGAGGGATAAGGTGGATTATAGAGAATACAACTGTAGCAGGTAAATATAGTGAAAATCACAGACAATAGCAAAAGGCCACAAGCAGCAAATAGTAGTTGACAGGGTAAAGAAAGAAATGAATTTTGAAAGGTGTTGCAGTTGGATTCTCTCTGAAACTAAATTGTAATGCTTGTGTTGGGGGTGTCAACCTGCAGTCCCTCAGAACTGTACTGTTCCCAAGCTGTACTTGCGTGATTTTCACTTTTACTGTAACTGTTGAATGTAAATATTGCTGCTCATTGGGTTAGTGATGTGCAACATGGCAATACTGCCTATCACAAGGTCCACGCAAGCTGTACTAAGAGTGAATGTCACTGTGAAATGTGGTGTTAAAGAAATGATCTCAGTCTGCAATGAATAACTTCCAAAATGCAAGTTTCTTTTTACCGATAGCACTGGAACATTTGGCTGTGAAAACTTTACTTTTTGCACTTCACTCAGGACAGTGAAAGTAGACTAGTCAATTCTACATTTTAGTACATGACTGATAAAAATTAATGAGAGTGACCATTTCGGTGCAGTCACCGACAGTATCCAAGTTCACTGGTCCAGCCTGACAATTCAGAGCAAGCAAAGACCCTGCTGGATGCTGGTGTGAGAACCAGAAGCCTCAGCTTCAAGTTCAGATAGTGACTTCTGGGGTAAAGCAGGCAGGATGCTAGGAACCAGGGAAGTAGTCTGAATATTGTGGGGAAGGGCAGGAGCTACAGCTGGATGCTATGGGAGAAGAAATAGCATTCTGTGTGTGGGTTGTGGTTTAGGGGCTTTCTTCCGTTGTGTTAGAGGAATGGTCTACCTGCGCTATACAGCATGTCCTAAAAAGGAAAGCTTGTCCAGAGCAGACAGGGAGGCAGATTGCATTATACAAACAAGCTTACAGGTCTGACCAGACGTTGGCATTTGGCTCTTGTTTGGTCAGTTTGGTACCCTTGTTCTAAGCCTCTTCATTTGTTTTCCTGCCAGAAGTTCCTTAAACTTGATCTTCCCCTTTCAGGATTTTCTTATCATGTTTGTCCATCACTTGGCTACAATTGGACTTATTACATTCTCCTATATAAACAACATGGTGCGGGTAGGGACGCTAGTGCTGTGCCTCCACGATGCCTCAGACTTCCTCCTAGAGGTGAGTGAACCTCCTGTTTCCCTCCCTGAACTTTGAGCCTCTGTGGAAGGCTTATGGGCTGAGGCTGCAGGGTAAAGCTTCTCCTCTGCTTTTCCCCTTTCCACTCTGGCTTGGCAGTCTAAGCTGGACACCCCACTAGACATACATTCCTGATCTGCCCTGTTAGCTTTTCCCCTTGTGTGGGGACTAGTCCTTAGTTGTTCAAGACTCCCTGGTAACTGGAGGGCTCGTGTGCTCTGGAGTGCTCTTTTATGCATGTACACGTCAGGGAAGTGAAACTTGTAACGCATCCTGTTTCTCTTAGGCTGCAAAACTGGCCAATTACGCCAAATACCAACGCGTCTGTGATGCCACCTTCATGCTCTTTGGTGTTGTGTTCATCGTGACTCGACTAGGTATTTACCCATACTGGTAAGTGAGATGGGCACTTTTGTTCCTTCCGTTCTTTGTCAAGCCCTTGCATTGGGGCTTCTCACAGCTTTTGCTACCAGTCCCCCAGAGTAGCTGGAAGCTGTGGACCAGCTGGCTGTTGCTGGGGGGCGGTAATGTTTTGAGCTCTTGTCAGAGAGGATTCTTCTTTGGTGTTAAAGCATGGATAAATACTCAAAATGTGACCGGAGTCCTAAATACAGCTGATCACCGCTCCCCTTAACTGCAAGATGGAGGCAATGCAATAGCTGCACCCAACTCTGCCGGTCAGTATTTGCCTAGAAAGATGCAAAGGATGGCTTGAGTCTTTTATCTGTAAGATGTTGTGGAAATAAAGGCCAGTTATCCATGAGGCGGGTTTCTGTTTGTGGCCCTCTGGCTTATTCCCCCCTCTTTTACTTTTGGACATTTGCACTGTCCTTGTGCTCTGGCTGCTTTGAGCTTTTCTAGGTCTTTAGGTTTTGAATTTACCAACCTGAGATGAAGTTGCTTGTAGTTAATCATTTTGCAGTGAGATTTGCCATTCCTTCAGCCGCATCTACATTAGGTCAGGCCTGGTGGGGTACGTTGGTGACAGGTGTGTTTATCTCATCTGCAGAAGGTGTCTGACAAGTTCTGCTGAACATGGATGTTGCTCAGCTGGTCTTGTTTTTGCACTCTGTCCTTATTCTGTAAATAGCAGACAACCTACTTGCTCTTTCTTTCACGGGTGTTTCTGATAAGCATAATGAGCTACTTAACTTGTGTTGTACCGGTAGGGGCATTTCAAAGACCCTATTTGTATTAATATACATAATAATAAAAAAATGGGACTCTAGATATAAAGGAAGGTTTAGGTACCCATGCCTGCCTTTACTGATGCTTCCTTCAACGAGGGTCCCTGCTTCCCCTTGACAAATGAGGCCATCTTTTTCTGTTTATTCCACTGTTTCCCACAGTGTGTTGCATGCTCTGACATCACATAGCTCAGAAGCCCTGTAAATCTTTAATATGCTTTCTGTTGGCTGTAATGCAATTCCCTTGCTTCACAGCTTCATTAACATTTGAAGATGCTGTGCTGTTCCATTTAGTGCATAGTCTCCTCTTAGTCTGTGGGACAGTGTCACATCATGCCTAAGAAACTGTGCTGTAATACAGCTATAAACTGGGTCTAGATGATCATTTCTGTGCCTGTGGACAGGCTTAATACTGAAAGCAAAGTGTTATTGTGGGTATTTTTAAAAAATTACTCCATAAACTACCTTTTCCATAGATAAGTCCAAAGAGCTTTAAGCTAAGGCACTGCTGATAAACCTTAGTGAAGAGATCAGAGCCCTCTTCAAGTATGCAGTGTTAAGTCTCACTAGTTGGTCTGCAATCCTTTCAACTTGGTGGGAGGAGCAGAGGAAAAGCTTGGGGCCAGGGAACACTAACTTCACTAGTAAACTTTGCTGTGCACTTGGGGTCAAATTCCTTTCTCACTTTTATAGCCAGGAAGAAATTTCCTCAAGCATGCGAGTAAGGCCTAGCTCTTCAGTTAACATTTCATACCTTCCCAGCAGTGCTTGTGACATGAGCAACTGCTGTCTCTTCCCTTGAATGCACTGTGAATGTTTATCATGACCTGGAGAATGGGGAGGAGAAGTGGATCTGTATATTTAACCTACACTTTGGAAGCAATCCACATCACTTGCTATTGCCATACCATTCAAACAGTTTGACACGTCTGGATTCAAATCCTTCCTTATTGTACCAAGAGACTGTTGGTTGGGGCGTAAGCATTGTGAAAGGAGCTAAGTGATAGAAACTCGCATGGGGGAGAAACCTTTCATGCATCTGTCCAGTTAGCTCAGTTCAGAGCTGGCAGCCGAGGATCAGAGTATTGGCTAAGCACCCAATCTAATGCATTCTGGGATCCTCTTTCAGGATCTTGAATACAACCCTGTTTGAGAGCTGGGAGCTGATTGGTCCTTATCCTTCATGGTGGCTGTTCAATGGACTCTTGGTAACTCTGCAGGTTCTACACATCGTCTGGTCCTATCTCATCATTCGCATTGCTTACAAGGCCCTCATGCGGGGAAAGGTAAGGTTGTCTATAGCTAGGCTGGGTCCTCTTCTGTGTATGTGCCACAGGGATCAGGCACCTGCTCCAAAATCAGACACCCTTTCTGTATTGCTTGGTGTGGGCTGCAGTGTCATCTCCACACATGCTGTGGCATGACTCCGCAACATCGAGGGTCGGTTGTCTTTTCCGCAGGCTTTGGAAGACATGGCAGTGAGGTGACTGTAACCATATCTTTCTGGCACTGAAGGGGTATCAGGGGAAGAGAAAAGATATTTGATAGAGGTGCAGTGATACATGGGTCCGATATTGGATCATTACCTATGTGGAGAAAATTGGCTGTATCGGGTATCAGCCCAGTGGAGCCGATAATTTGGCCAATAAATACCCCTGCTGCAGTGCAGCACTCAGGCAGCAAGGAGCACTGCCGGCAGTGTGGATAGCTGCCCCCAGCTGGTAAGTCTGGTGTGGTGGAGGGGGCAAATCAACACCCCTCCGGTGAGGGAGGGGGTAGGGGCAGGGGCAGGCGCTGCCCAGCAGAGGGAGAAGGGGGGCAGGTGCAGGAAGGAGCTGCAGCTTGTCAAGGGGGGCGGCTCCCACCACTGCTTGCACCCTGGGAAGGTGGGGGGGCATGTAACCCCCCTGGATCTGTGTGGGGCTGGGGCTGCACAGGGCTCTTCTTGGTGGGGGCTGGGCTCAGAGTGGGCGCCAGTGGCACTGGAAGGATGCTGCACCCACCACACATTTCACTAGTTCTGCTTCCAGTGCTGCCACTGCCAGCTGCAGTCCCAGCATGAGGGTGGAAGTGCGGAGTTGTGGCTGGCAGCAGTGACACTGGGAGTGGAGCTGTGGTGAAATTCGGGGTGTATGCAGCATTCTCCCAGCGTTACCAGTGCCTGCTCCAAGCCCAGCACCTGCCAAAAAGAGCCCCGCGCAGCCCTGGCTGCAGCCCACACCGTGCAGATCCAGGGGACAACACTCCATCTCCATGGTGCAAGCAGAGGCAGCACCTGCCCCCTTCCTCACTGCAAGGGGTGTTGATTTACCACCCCATCTACCCCTTCCCACCCCCTGCCCCTTCCACCACAACAGACTTACCAGCTGGAGGAAGCTGTATTGGAAATCAGATCGGTATTGGCTGATATCCCTCAAATATCGGCTATCAGCATCAGCTGCAAAAATCTCTTATCGGTGCACCCCTAATACTTGACATTGTGTTGTTAGCTAAATACTCTGAAAAGTGCATGCTGAGCCAGACAGAATCTCAGGTCAGACTTCCTTCCCCCCAGCTTTTGTATTTGGGGACTGCCAGGCATTGGGTTGCATTAGAGAGAGCAGCATAGGCACTGCTGGAAAGCTGCTCCCCACTGGGTCAATGCTAGCAAGTGCTTGTCTCAGGCTGGGAGCCATGCCCAGGAGTGTCCCGGGAGAACCAGCATTGTGGAGTGTCCTTCTAGCCAGTCAGTGCCCTTGATCTTCCACTGGGAGGGGTTTGGGACTAGCACAGGGGTTTGTGAACCCCTGGATACTTGGGACTCCTGTGAGAAACTGACTCCACTTGACACTGCTTTTAGACTGTGGAGCTGGCCCAGGCCTAGGGAACTTGTGTAACCTGAAGAAATATTTGTAACAGCATCCTCTGTGGCAGTCTGAGTTAGGGAAGGGCCTCAGGTGTGGGGAAGTAGATATGTTGCAGAGTTTGTGCCTGGTCCTACTGCTTGTTTCCCCTCTGGCTGCTGCTAGTTTCTGAGTAGAATATCTGCCGACGTGGCACTCTCCGCACCTGGAGGTCTACATTGCTTGCATTTCCTTGCTTTTTCTCTCCTGACCAGGTGACGTAGCCAGGGAAAGGATTCTAGACTCTGCTTCTGTACTCTTCACTCTTTTCTCACTCCTTTTCTCTGTGCCAGACTGGAGCTGGACAGTTTCATCCCTTGCATGTAAGTGTAATCAGTGCTGTTGCCTATAGATGTGTCCATCTCCTGCTGAGCTTTAAGAGAAATACAAAGTGTAACTGGGATTAAAAGGGCTGCAGTTTGCAGCTTCTTTTAAACTATTTGCCTCACTGAGGTGCTGATCCATGTAGGATGCTAAGTTGTGGGGTTATCCAGCAGTTGAAGAAGGGACCTGTAAGTTGGCACTGCCACCAGCTGTCTGTGCAACACTCATCTGTTTCCGTTGGCCTTTGCATAAAATGATGCTTATCATTAGTGTCTGTAACGCTCTGAGGTCTGTAAATGGAGGAGATGGAACAGTACAAAGAACATTAGTTCTTGCTTGAACCTGCATTTGCTTTCCAGATAATTGGAAAGCCAGAATAATATGTAGGCATTTCTGCTTTTTGCTGGCCGGTTGAACTCCCAACTGAGGGGGGTACTTGAGGAAGACATGGTGTTTCTGGCAGCAGAGGTATTCCTGTCTCCTGGAGGGCAGTGCATGCAAGAGGCTGTCAAACCTAGCCTGGGAATCATTAACTGGCACTGGTTTCCTGCCAGATCTTTCCAGGTATTAGGAAACTTCCTATCTAGGACTGTTCAAAGTCTGTTAGTCCGGCTTGGACTAGGCCTGGCCCCAAACATGGCTGCATGTTTTAACCATTGAATGAGTACTTGCCTCTTAGGTAAGATGATGAGGCTGTTTGTTGCAAGCCCAAAGTAGGGAGCATGCAAAGCAGGTGCTGTACAGGCAGTGAGGAAACGGGTTGGCAGCTCTCCTCTTCCAGCCTCAGTGAGTCCCTGGTGTTGGCAATTAGCCACTTTCACTTGACTGTTTTCAGTTGGGTTGGAATTGTAAACTCCCTTCACTTACCTCTTGGTGGCATGGGCCCCATGATTGTGAACTGTTTGGCCCTATACTAGTGACATGCTGCCCCCTCGTGGTAGACTACAAGGAAGGACCATAATACTGCACATTTGACTCAGTAGTGTACAAGCTTCTTTCTCATAAGCGTGTTCATCCCCAGTGAAGCATGCAGGTGTATTTTGAAAGCTGGTAACTTGCATGCAAGCTACACCGATCTAGTCACAGAAGCTAGAAGTCACGTAGAGAGGGGAGAGCTAAATTCTACAGGTGCACTGATGCATCGAGTCATAGCGCATCAGCACTGATAAAAGGAAAATTGATGTCATTGGCAATCAGCTTTTTTTGGCTGACCTGGCCAATAATGTTGCTGGTAAATGCTGTGCATGCATGCAGCCAGGAGTGCAGCTTGCAGATTGGCATCTTGCTGGTAAGTCTATGTAGGGGAAGGGGCGTGGGGGTGGGGGCAGATCGAGGTCCCTTGGTGAGGGAGGAAGTGGGGCTGGGGCAGCCATTGTCCAGCTGGGACAAGGCACAGAATGGAGCTAGCAGCTTGTCCAGGGGGCACAGGGAGTGGGGTGAGCTTGACTCTGGCTTCCCCTTCCCAGTGTTACCACCACCCACCCTACCTCGCCCAAGTGCAGCCCTCAAGCGCACAGTGGCAGCCCACCCTCGCCCTGAACAGATCCAGGGAGTATCCCCTCCCCATGCTTCCCCCAGGCTGCATGCAGTGACACAAGCTGCCTGCCCCTTTGCACCCCCCCAGATGAAGTTCCAGCTCTGTCCTGCACTCTACTTCTTCTCTCACCAAGGGGCCTTGATTTGCCCCTTCCCTTTCCTCACCCAACTTACCAGGTAGATGCTGTTGGATCAGTATCAGCTGATACTGATGGCTGGTCAGTAATCAGCCATCTGTGTCCGCCCAAAAAAGCTTTATCAGTGCACCCCTACTAAATTCTAGAGGCTTGTTGGATACAAATGCTGCTTGTGTTGGTAGAGTGCCCATCGGAGGGCCTTTCCTTCTACCCACCTGTGCAAATGTGCCTTGGTTTATATGCGCACTTGTTCCTTGAAGTGCTTGCTTCTGGAGATGCACTGATAATATTGGTCCGATATCAAATCGGCACCGATATAAAGAAAATCGACTTTATTGGAAATTGGCCTGATGTGGCTGATAAATGCCTGTGCCTGCATGCAGGCAGCAAGGAGCAGAGTCTGGCAGCTTGGAGAGCTGCATGCAGCTGGTAAGTCCATTGTGGTGGGGGGCAGATGAACATCCCCTGCAGTGAGGGAGCAGTGGGGCTGGGGTAGGCGCTAGCCAGGTGGGGCAGGCGTGGGGCAGCCATGGTTCATCTGGAGGGCACCAGGCAGAGGGTGGCATCTCCTGCACTGCTGGTCTGGGAATGGCTCATCCAGTGGCTCATCTGCTTGTCCAGCTCCTGCTGCTCTCTGCCACTCATCTGGGAGGGCACGGGGGGTGGTGCGTGCCCCTGGATCTGCGTGGGGCAGGGCAGGCTGCAGCTGTGGGTTGGGGGCTGTACTGTACTGTGCTCGGAGCCGGTGCTGGGAGTGTGGCCCTTGGCCCCAGCCCAGTCCGTGTGTTCCTGTCCCCTCTGTGCCCGCCTGGACAAATGCCAAGAGAGCAGCAGGATCTGCCGGATGAGCAGATGAGCTGCTCCCAGGCCAGTGGCGTGTAGCAGCAGCCCCCTCCTCGCACCCGCTGGATGAGCTGTGGCTCTGTTCTGTGCCTACCTGGGCTGGGCAATACCTGCCCCAGCCCTACTGCTCCTTCACTGTGGGGGGCATTGATCTGCCCTGCCACAGCTCTTCCCTCCCCTTTCACCACAACAGGTTTACCAGCTGCATGCAGCTGTATCAGAAATTGGATCACCATCAGCCAGTATGCCTCCTTAAAAATTGACTATTGGTATTGGCCCCCAAAGTCTCTATCGGTGCCCCGCTACTGTCTTCAGAACATTGCACCCCCACCGCACAGGCTGTGAAGGAGGAGGCACCTTGTGCAAATGCTGAGGTAGTGAAAGACCCCAGTTACTTCTGAAAGTGAAAAGGAAATTCACAAACTGCTCCGACTTGGGCAAACTGAAGGAGGCAACTGTCCCTCCAGAACGATAGTGATGTTGACTCTTACGACCTGCTGTTGCCAAGGTGTGTCAGAACAGGTTGTAAACTTGCCAGTATTACTTCTGGAACAAAACTCTCTCTTGGAAGGCAGGCATTAATCTGTGCTAGCACTTAACCACAGGAAGAAGGTTTGAGCTCTAATAGAACTACATCTCTTTCCTTGGAGTTCAGCACTTGACATGGCTGTGGGAGGGGGTGTTATTGCTAAAATGCGAAGCTGGGTTGGCCTGTGGTTGTAAAACAGATCCGAAAGTGTGGAGGGGGGGGAAAAAAAACAACCCTCAGATTTCCTTAGTAGTTTAGTTCCCTTTTTGATGTCAGTCTTGTTCCCTGCAGTTGCCTAGAAGGTCCAGCTCATGAAAGGTTTGACTTGAAATGGCTCAGAATATGTTGTCAGGGACACCTCTGTATTGGCTGATCAGCAAGACGAGACCCCCTAAGGGCTTTTTCCTGTGAATACATGTTTTCCCCTCTTCTTCCCCTCTGCACCCCAACGTTGGATTGAAACCTTTAGGTATCAAAAGATGATCGCAGTGATGTGGAGAGCAGCTCTGAAGAGGAAGACACAACTTCAAACAGCACAAAAGGAAACTTCTGCACTTCAAGCAATGGCGCCAATCGGATTAATGGCCACATAACTACTGGCCAGTGGACAGAAGAGGAGTAAGGCCGGGGGGAGGCCATCAGCAAACAGACTTTTCTTTCACTATCTAAATGTGTTGAGCTCCATGTTCCCAAGTGATCTTTTAATCAAAATCCCTTTCCCTGAAAACCTCCCTGAAATCCAAATGGGCACAATGTAAACGAGTCTAAGCCTTCACAGTGCAGAAGGGATAGAGCTGACAACTAGTACAAAAGCGAATACAAATTTCACTTTTTTAAAGAAAACAAGCCATTTTCTATTTAAGTCTCCTTGTCCCCTCTGTCATGTTGTTTGCAGAAGTATTTTTGTTTGTGACAAACAAGTTTTCATTAAGATCAACTCAAGCATGGGGAAGAGTTTGGGCTGGGACTCGCTGACTGACGGTGGACGAGTTAAAGTACCGTTCCAAAGACGCTGCTTGCCCCAGCGCAGGTTCAGTGCATGTGGTTTAGTTTGTGGTTTTTTTGATGCACTCCAGAATACGTTTAGACTGTGCTCTACAACTGCTCGGATACTCCACGATCTAATGCCCTGGGCTCTAGCACAGAAGCTCTTTCAGTCGGAGCTGAGTACCAGTCCTCTCGCAACTGGTCTGTGCTACAGCGAAGTGTTGAATTCGATTGTTACAACCCGACAGATGAAGGCATGATCTAAGTTGCTAAAGCGGTTACTGCTTGTAACCTCTGCTGTCAAGAGGGACCAAGTTGGCATTTGCTGCCTATTTTGGTGCTCAGTGGTCCCTCCAAAGTCTTATCTACAATGTTTTGGAATAACATTTTTTTTTCTTTGCCCCTGAGAAAGCTATGTTGTACATGCTTACCAGCAAGTCTTGAGGGTCTGAATGCTTTTACAAGGGTTTCGGGATAAAACTGGCCAGATTTCTAAGGACATGAGTCGCAGACAGACCAGTGCTGTTGGGCTCCATTACCTTTCCACAGGGGCAGAAGTTGCAAGCCTGCCTGTGTGTGTATTTTTTCCAGGAAAAAGCAAATTTGTTGCTGCCCTGGTTTCAGAGCCCTGTACAGAGGAACCAGTGGGCTGGAAAGGCAGCCACGCCACAGGCATTGCTTCTTTTTAATTCAATGGTACTTTGGGGCAATGGAAGAGACTCAAGCGTTGAAATCATGACGACGACTTTGGAAATTTCTTGAGTTGTTACCGTTTTATACCATTGTTTACTCTATCCGATTAAAAAGAGCTTCAGAAAGTGTTCCCTGCGTGGGCTCCTGTTTTATCTCCCCAAGACTTGCAGAGCACGAGACCCAGCGGGTTTCACTGCAGGCGGCTGGGCGCTGCTCACAGAAACCAGATCAGCTTGTTGTGGTTAACCCAAATCCATGGTTTTTAATAAAGCAGAGCGGGCCGGCGGGCAGGCAGCCCCTTCACACCAGGAGCTCCTGTTTCCGGCCCAGGGACCTTTCCAGCCCCCAGCAGAGGAAGGAGGCAGGTGCGCCCCTTCCCCCACAGCAGGAGTCAGTCTTGGGCAGGCTCCAGGCAGCCCCCAGCCTGCTCCCGGGCCTTGCGGTGCTGGAGTATGTGGTAGACGCCGACGGAGCACAGGCCGGCGCCGAACAAGGTCAGCACCATCATGGAGCCGGAGAAGGCCTTGTAGCCCAGGTCGGCCAGCCGCTGCGCTGACACCATGGCGCCGCTGCGTCGCTCGCTCTGTGCGGGGAGACGGCTCGGGCTGAGGCCTGGCACGTGCACGCGTCTCCGCCCCCGAGCAAACCCACGGCCCGGGCACGGGCAGGCGGCCGGGCCGCTGCTCGCAGGGCCTGGGCGGGCGGGAGGGGGCGCCGCCATGGCCCCGGGCCGGGCGGGAGGGGCCGCGGCTTGCCCGGGAGCGGTGCCCGCGCCTTCAGACCTGGAAACACGGTAACCCTTCCCCCCCTCACCCCGCTCCTACCTGCCGCCCTGGCTCGCGAGCACCCGCACTCTTGCTTCCGCTTCCGCTTCCAGCAGGCGGCGGCGACCCGCCAGCGACCTTCCCTCGCGGCGCGGCCCCTTCCGGTCACGTGCGGCGCGGGGCGGGGCTGCGCGCGCAAGTATCCGCCCCGCCCCCCCCTCCCTTTCTTCGCCGGGTGTAAGTGCTGCGTCCGCGGAACCCGACTCCAAAGGGCGAAGGGCGGCGGCGGCGGCTTTTAATAGCGCGGCCCCGCGCGACCCCCGCCCGCCCGCCCCGCGCGGAGCTCCGGTCACCACACAGGGAGGCGGGGGGCTGCGGCCCTCCCCGTTTATTCTCTTGACAACCATTGGCAGTGGGGGGCCGGGGCCGGGGCACGCGGCGCTGGCGCGGGGCAGACCCCCGGGTGGGCCTTGCTCCAGCCTGGCAGGGCGCGCGGGCCCGGCGGGCGGACAGCTGCGCGGGGCCGGGTTCAGCGGCTGCAAAAGGCCAAAGCAGCGGCGCCGCACGCTTCCAGGGGCCGGCTGGGCTCGGGCGGGGGCTGAGACTCGGGGCCTCAGTGCAGCCGAGGGGGGAGCAGGGCCCGTGCCCAGCGCCACCCCAGGGCGAAGGGAAGGCGGAGGAAGCAGCCGGTGCAGCAGCACGACGGGCCCTGGGCCGCGCCGATGCCTGCGCTGGACTCCGACACGGAGCAGATCCCAGGGCTGCGGGGGGCATCGCCTTCCCCTGGTGCCGTCGATGGTGCGTGAAGGCCCTGGCGTCGTCCCCGCGCGAGGGCACAGGCAGCAGAAGCAGCAGGCAGGGAGCGGGGGGCGCAGCAGGGTCAGCGGCTTGGCCGACGGCCCGGGCCCACTAGATGTGCTCGGGGTGGCTCTGGAGGCAGGTGATGAACTCCGCCACGGGTCTGCCCTTGTAGCAGATCTGATAGACGGCAGTGAAGAGGGGGAACCTGCGGATGCATGGATGGACGCAGTGACTCCCTGCTGAGTCGCGCCTGGCCAGCCAGCGGCACAGACCCCTAGTCTGCGGGCCCTGCAGCTTCTGCCCGTTCAGCATCTCCTTCTCCAGCTGCTCGATGGACTGAAACAAGCCCCAGAGCAGAGCCTCGGTTGCGCTGCCCTGGCCCTCCTGACTTGCCCTCCTGGTCCGGAGCAGGGGACCGCAGCCATGGAGCTGCTGCGAGCCCCTCTGCCAGCCTCCCTCCCTCCAGGCCTGGCCCCGCTGCCCGGTATTCCCTTTCTGGACGCACCTTCCCGGTCTTGGCGAAGGCCTCGGCCACCTTGCGGTTGCGGCCGCCGTAGCAGGTGGTGATGAGGTCGGCGATGCCGCAGCTCTCCAGGAAGGTGGCGGAGGTGACGGGGCCCTTGCAGAAGAGCTTGGCGAAGGCGATCATCTCCATCAGCCCCAGGCGGATCACGGCTGCCTTGGTGTTGTCCCCGAAGCCCAAGCCGTCGCAGAAGCCAGCCCCCACGGCAACGACGTTCTGGGGGACGGCAGCACAGAGCAGCCCCTTACCAGCGAGTCCCGGCCCTTGACGGCGTATCTCCCGCTCTGTGGTGGCCGGGAGGCTTCCCCTTTGCCCAGCCCTTGCCCTGCCTGCCTCAGCTGGATGGGCTTTGCTGCTCCCATGGTGCTCCGAGGCAGCCCCAGGGCCTGGACCTGCCAGCTCAGCACTGCCATTTGGCCTCCCCCACACTGCCTGTGCCCAGCAGCTAAGCTGCAGCTGCCCCCACCCTGGCCGCCCCCACCTTGAGGGCCCCGCAGATCTCCACGGTGTCAGCGTCCTGCACCACGGTGATCCGGAAGTTGGGCGTCTGCAGCAGCTCTTTCAGGATCTGCCCATGCTCTGGGTTCTTGGAGCCTGGGGGTTGAGGGTGGGGGCAGGTTAGGAGTCGGTCCTGCAGGAGGAGCTGGCCTCCCCGACCCTGGCTTGCATGCCTGTGCGCCTCTGGGCAGAGCACGAAGCCTTGCCCTGGGGTGCTCGGGGGAGCCAGGCACTTGTGCCAGAGCAGGGTGCCTCCAGGCGGTGACCAGCCTCGAGGATGGGGCTCTCAAAGGGACCTCCCAGCAGGCAGCGAGGTGGTGGGGGCCTGGCTGCCATCTGTACCCTGGCCGCCCTGCCAGGCTGCTAGACGTGGCTAAGTTTCTGTGTGCCCTGACCCCCTTTAGCATCACTGCCCAGCAGCGCGATGGCAGCTCCAGGCTCTGGTGCCTCCTGTCCCCTCTTGGCTGCGCAAGCTGTGGGAGGCTGGGAGCATCAGAGCCCCAGGCAGGAGCCCCAGCCCTGCCCTCCCCTCCGGCAGCCGTGCCAGGTGATCACCGATGGTCGTCTCGCAGAACTTCTCCTCCGCCACCTCGTTGGCGATGTTGGCCCCCATCAGGACACTCATCTCAATGCCCAGGCGCTCACGGATGATATCCGAGATCAGCTTCAGCCCATCGGGGCCTTCATCCACGCCCTGAGACACAGCCAGGGCAGGGGGTTGGGGGGTGAGTGCCCTGGACTGGGGCTTAGGCTCCCCCCACCCTCTTGCCTGCTGCAGCCCCCCCACTGCAGGGCCCAGCCTCAGGCCTGTGCCCTCTGCACCATGCTGCCAATCTCCACCACCGCCAGCTGCTTGGTCCCGAGTCCCAGCTTCTGCCCCTGCACCCGCTGCTTTGAATCTATTGCAGGGGGTGCCCGCAAGGCAGCGCGCATGTGCTGTGCGTATGGGGTAAGGATGACGGGGCACAGACTCAATGTCAGGTTTAAACCCCGCTGCAGAAATCAGATTCAACATTTCATATTCCTTTAGTGACTGCCCTGCCCTTGATCTGCCAGGCCCTCTCTGCGGTCTCACTGCTGCTGCCCCAGGGCAGTCCCGGAGGATGGGCACCCTGCGCCCGGCCCAAGCATCCCAGCCGCCGCCATGGCCCACCTTGATGAGCGACACGCCGATGGCATCCTTGCGCACGTGCTCACGGAGCTGCTCACAGATGCCGCCCACGAACTGGTGTGGCACCACGAAGATCAGCACGTCAGCCCCCGCTGCCGCCTGCACCAGGTCAGGCACAGCCACCTGCGGCACGGCCCGTGTCAGCCCGAGCAGACCCATGGCCCTGCACCTCGCTGGGGGACTTGTGACTTTGAGCACCCCCCCAGACTCATGCCACCGTGGGGCAGCCGGTGCCCCACATGGCCAACCCCAAGGGAACCGGAGGGAGCCCAGGGGACTCACAACATTGTCGGGCAGGCGGTGGCCCGGCAGGTACTTGACATTTTCATGCCGGGTGTTGATGATGTCGCTGAGCCGCGCGCCACCCACGTCCTCGTCGAAGACCCAGAGGCTCACGGCCGGCTCGAAGCGCTGCAGCCGTGCTGCATTGCTGCCCACGATCTTGGCAATGGCAGAGCCCCTGCAGGGGCACAAGGTCGTGGAGGCGTGCGGGGATGGGGGAGAGGGAATCTGCCCAGGAGGGGGACAGGAAGGACAGGGCGCTCACCAGTTGCCGGAGCCGACAATGCAGACCTTCTTGCCTCCCATGGCCGGAGTGTGCCCTGCACTACCCTGTGCCTGGCTGCAGCAGCTGCTTTATCCCTGTGCCCGTGGGGGCCGCCCCCTGGACCGCCCTGAAGGGAGGGGAGCAGGGCCAGACCCCCCCAACAGGACATGGCCTCGGGCGGGGCTCTGGTCCTCGCTCCCTGTCCGGCTAGGGGGAGCCTCAGCAGCTCTTTACGCTTGTAACCCAAGCAGCCAGGGCCTGAGTGCAGCAGCTGTGCAAGACGCAAGTCCAAGTCCCCCCCGGCCACTCTGAGAAGGGAACGGGCTGCGGGCAGACAGGAAGCCAGGCTCCTCGGGCACTGTCCTCTCCTCCAAGCCATCTCAGGCACCACAATAACATTTGCGAACCAGACGAAAGATGAGCACGGAAGAGCAGAGCCGGGGCAGCCAGAGCTCCTTGTAGCCCAGAGCATGGCAGGTGTTGTGCCCACCTGCCCTCCTACACAGTTACATCGCCCCCGCACAAAGGAGGGAGAGCAGCTTCCTTCCTTCGCAGGAGGCTTTTATTACAACTGGGTGACGGCTACGAGGACACGGTACAAAAAAAATTTGGTCCATGAAAAAAACATAATGTTCAGTTAATAAAAACAGTAATTTTGCAACAGCTGCACTTGCCTCCGCAGCATCCGGCGCCCTCCAAGCGTATGTGCCCAGAGGCACCGCCAGCTGCTGCCTCAGCACTAGTGCCACGGAAGGATACGGGGGAGGGAGCGGGGAGAGGAAGGGTCGAGTCTATTACTCACACACACGTAGTTACACAGACAGAGGGGCTAGGGCCACCCAGGCTCCCAGACCGGCAGCAGCCTCCCAGCCATGCCAAGGCAGGGTGTGCGCGCAAAAAGGGTGTCAGCATCATGATTCTGCAGCTATTTCCCAGAGTGCGACCGACCTCTGAGTCCACTTGCTTCACTGTCCCATATTCAGATCCAGGTCAAAGAAAGCCACTCCCTTACACCCTGCCACAGTCCTGAAGGTGAGGCTGAAGCGTGGCACGAATTCATCCCCCCAGAGAGACAGCAGGGCTGTCGTGTCCCAAGGGGAGAAAACCTGTTTGCACATTCCTGACTCATCACCTGCCCTGCACCTAGTGGGCAAGACGCCACAGGAGACCAGTCTCACCATGACAGAGACTTCTGCTAGTTATTGGCCTGGGAAGCGACTAGGGGCAAAGTCTGCCCCATCAGACTCCTGGCTCTGCATGGAGCAGCACGGTTCTCCAACAGGCGGTGGGGCAGGATCCCTGTCCCTGTCAAAGGAGTGACCCTACTGCTCCTGCGAAGCCCAGCTACGCCGCGAGAGCTGCAGCTGCAGCAGGGAGAACAAGTGGCCGCTTCACGCTGCACATCAACCCTCGGCGTGCAAAGCCACACCTCTCCACTGCTGCTCCACCCCTGGCTGTGCCAACATCATCTCATCCCACAGGCTTGCCGAAGCCTGGTGAGCAACAAGGAGGAAAATGAGACATCCAGGGACGGACATGATGTGAGAAGCTATTCTCTACTGAAGTCCAGAAACCCTTCCTCAAGAGGGCTGTCCTACAAGGAAGCCCAGTACAGGAAGGGAGCACTGTCCACCTGCTTCAGGGCATGTCACAGGCAAAGAAGGGAATGGCTACAGATCTTCTGTCTGTATGGCAGACGGTATTGCCCTGCCAAGAGGAATTCCAGCCCCATGTTCTCTTGTGTGCAGTAACTAGATCCCAGCTTAGGGGAAAAAGGGCCAGGATGAGTTTCTGAACTCAAGAGAAAGTTGAGTCCACATCCATTCTGGATACCAGGGATATTACAGGCAACCGGTACATAGGGTTTGGCCCTCGGGAGCTCTGGGATTGACCCAGCAAAAGTCAGGAAGGAAACCAGGTAGAAGCGTGCAATCCTCTGAGCTGCCTGCTTGCCACGTCCTCAAAGGGTTCTGGAGCCGCACCAGCAGGGACTGTGCGAGGGTGGGTCGTGGCTGCAGGTCTCTGTGCTGGAGTGGGGTTGTGTGAGCCCTAACAGTGAACTGCAGTGCTGAGTCTCCACAAGTAGCTGCAATGCCTTCTGGTCGACGAGGAGTGGGGCTGCCTATGTGTTACGGATTCCTAGGGCCTGCTCCAGCTCCTGCCGTCTCTGCTGCACCTGTAGAAGCAGCCAAGGTCCCAGCATTAATACATCTGCAGCCCAAGAGAGGCTAGACTGGAGTGGAACTGAACGCACAGCCCAACAGTCAGCACACACCCACTGGGGAGGGACTGCCTCTCCTTGCTGCTGCACTGCACAAAGGGGCTAGGGAGCAAGGAAGCTTCTCCATCCTGGCAAAGCCCAGAGCTAGGGAACAAGCTGGGATTGAAAGCAGAGAAGAACATGGGTGTAATTAGCAGGCACAATTGAGGGAAAACCTGTCCCACCTCTGCCAGGCCTGCCTTGGATCAGAATGAATGCTAAACCCAACAACAGCTTGACAGAGGTTCTCCAGCTCTGCCGCTTATCTACCAGCATGAAGAGACCACCCACAATGTAGCAGCATCAGGTCAGCAGCAAGTAAGGACTCCACGTCCAAGCCACGCAGGCCAAGAGCGAGGAAGTATTAATGCCAGACCAGAGAGGCACTGGAGAGAGACGCATTAATCTTTAAGTGCTCAGCTTTACCAAGCAGGGGCAGGCTCCACCAGCTGGGGAGGGATCGGTGTTTGTGAAAGCTCACCTTGGAGTAGAAGTATCTGCACACAGCTTCCTGAGCCCACGGCTGGAAGTAGAACTCAGCTCTACGCTCCTCTTCTGGATTCCCAACGACATCGGTCATGGTCTGGAGACAGGATGGAGAGCAGCTCAGAGCCTGAAAACAGCTTCACACGCTCTGAAATGTGCACACTTCCTTCCCTAAGCCCCTACCAATAGGTACAGCTCCTGAACAACCTTCAGCAGGACTTGGCCAACACCATCAGGTTTAAAATCTCCTACTCCATCCCAATTCTAGCCCTGACTGCAGAGCTACAAACTGTACAGCTGTACTTCCACACACAGGCAGCCACAGAAGTCTTTATTTGACTTCCATACAAGAGGAAAAATGGTTTTTACCTTTAGATCCCGGCATTGTGACTGAAGCCAGTCATTGATGAAGCCTTGGGGGTCCCGGGCAAAGCTGAGCATGAACTCCCGCTGGGTCTTCAGCTGGTTAATGGTTTCTATTGTTTCATGGATCTAAGAGAGAAGTATAGCAATGGGATATTGTTAAACCAGGGAACATGGCTGACCTGAAAGAGAGAGAAGCACTCAGCAGGCCAGTACATCAAAATGAAAATTACTGCATCCCCTGGTTGATACAAACTCGTCCAGTTACTGCGCCCTGTTAATACAGGGAGGGTAGGTGGGGCAACACCCTAAGATTCAGATTCAGGATAGCTGTAAAACTTTACTCTGGTGCAGCATCCAACATTTCCTTGGGGCTAATACTACCAGTAAGCCTGACAACCTCCGTAAGGTAGCTACAGATTCTGCCACAGTTTAAACCAAGGCACACAGCAATGAAGTGACATGCTTGAGATCTCAAGTAGAAAAGATGCAAGGAGGACCCAGGACATGACTCCCAGCCCCCTGCCGCTCTAAGGACTGAACCAATTCCCCTCTGACCACTTGATTCTGAACTTATTTTCTCAGTAAAGCCAGTGTCACCATCTGATTCAAGCTGTTGAAACGGCGGTGCCCTCTTCCAGACACCAACAACTATAAAGCTGCGAGGACAAACCCATTTTGAAAGCTACAAGGAGAGTCTCTTGTGACACCCAGTGTCTGCGTTTCCACCCCACAGTGGAGAAAGACAGAGGCACAGAATCAGCTGTACCTTGTTATCCAGAGCAGCGATCTCCTGTTGACTAGCTGTGGACAGCAGGAAGGAATTCATCTGGGTTTTCAGGGTATCGTCCACTTCCACATCAATGTCATAGCAGGCTGTTTTCTTCTGGTCATTTGGGTCAACACTGGGGACATCACAGAGAGAACCAGAACAAGTGAGAAGCTGAGAGCAGCATTTTATTAAGGTCTTAACAGCATGTGGCTTCCACCCTCCAGGTGTACAGGTAGGGACAACTAGGGTTGGAGTTTGCACTGTGCTGGCTTATTGTATCCGAAGAAAAACATCAACTGATGCACCGAGAACAGATCCAGCTCCAGAAATGCACAGGTTGCTTTGCAGCACTGGGGACTGGATGCTTGCTCTGAGTATAGTTGTTCAGAGATGATGCATAATTTTGGGGGGCACTCCTGGGGCACAGTGTAAGGGAAGGCTGCAAGAGAGGAAGTTTTTCGGAAGAGACTTGAAGCCCGAGTACAGAACCTTGTGAACTGGGAAAAAAACAGCTGCTCCCTGGACACTTGGCAGAGTTAATGAAACATGAGCAGGTGCACAAAAAGAAGCTGGTCCTGGGAGTTAAACCACAGCAGCAGACATTTCCCCCATACAATTTTATGCATCCTCTCTTCTGTCCAGAAACACTGCCCCAGGTAAGCCAGTCTCACCTGATAACATGGTTAATGATAATTGGCTCTGGAGGCATGAGCAAAGCATGCAGCCTTTGGGGGATCTCTGAGAACTTCATTCGCTGAGACTCAAATATCTGCAACAGAGAGAAAGCTGGAGGTGGGAAATATGCAGCTTGGAGAACTGCAGGAGCCAAAAGGCATGAACTTCCCCAAGCTCCCTGCCCCAGCCATGGGCACCTTTACCTGCTGGAGGTACTTGTCACAGATGACATACTCCCGCTCATGGGGGTCCTGCAGTTTGTGGGTCTTGATATACTGCCACAGTGCCTGAATGATCACGGGGCGGGTCTGGGTGTGTATCCCCAAGAGACGAGCCAGGCGGGGGTCCAGCTTGAACTGTGGAGGCTGAGACAAAAGCATGACAGAGATGAGAAGATGAGGGCTCCCCCCTGGCCCTGAGCTGCATCATGTCAGCCTGCCTACCTGGTAGTCCAGCATCAGGAGGACAGTGCAGCGCACATTCACATCACCGGGCCTCTTCACCTGGAAGCCATCTGTCTCCTGGGTAGTAGCAGTCCTGTGCCACTGCAATGAGTAAATCGGGGACAGCTTGACTTACGGACATACCCTGCTAGGCGACTGCCTTTGCCCCCACTGCCTGCCCAACAGAATGCCTTTCTATACACTGCCATTTACAGACGACCAAGGTCTGTCCCCACACCGATCTCATCCGTCTGACTTTGGGCGAGCTCTGCCATGTGCACTGCATTTGGCCAGAGAGCACTGAGACCATGCTGACATTCCTTCTGAAAGGAGCACAAAACCCTAGCCTTGGGGCTTAGGAAGTCCACCAGAAAAGCAATATAACCGATTTGCTCAGCCTGTCTTCCAAGACGGGGACTGAAAGAGCTTGGCTTGTTTGCTCTTGCAAAACAAATGCCAAGTGGAAATATGATGGCTACAAATGCAGCAGGAGACAAAAAGGCTATTTAACTTAAGAACAAATGGGTATAAACTGGCCATGAATAAATGTAGACAGGAATTGAGAAAGCTGTAAAGTGTCAGAACAATCAGTTGGTTTGGAACAGCCTTCCACCGGGAGCAGAGGCGGCAAACAAGATTAATGGCTGCAAGATGGAACGGGATACAACCTTGTGCCCAACACAGCAGGAGAGTGGACACGGTGGCAAGGAGCCCTTCTGGCCCTGTGTTCAGAGGCAAACTGTGCACAGAAATCCCTCAGGACCAAGACCCTCAGTGGTAACAGTGGGGCAGGACATACTCTGCTGCCTTCCCCAAGTTATCAGCCTTACTCTGAGCATGGAGAAATGGAAGACAGGCACTTATGCGGTGTTATGCAACAGCTACTCATATGGACAACAGACTTCATCCACTGCCTGCACTGTTACAGATCTGAGGCTGCAGAGCCAGAACTGAGAACACACATACACGACTGCCATGCAAGGGCTCCATGATCCCGCAGCATCGTGCTTTGTAGTTCGGCACGTCGCACACTCCAGAGGCGCTCTGATATTCTAATAATGATCTGTAGTTCAAAGAGGAGCTACCTTTTATCTCAAGATTTAAAGAGATTCATAAACTATGGAAGCTGCAGACCTAAAAAATTCATTCTCTTCTGCAACAGGCACCAGCCCCCACTCAAGGTTTAATTCAGCATCCTTCCCATTTCATAAATGTTAACTACATGTCCCAAACTCGCAACAAACCGGCAGCATAATTAGAATCAACCTCTCGAGTTCCTGGCTCACCCCTTTGTGCCAGCCCTTAGACAAAACCACATCTCCCAGGAACAAGACGGGCACCTCCCCACTGCCAACACTGCAGCCCTCCCTCAGGGACAGTAAGAAGGACAGCTCACCTCCACCAAGTGATTGTCTGGGCCATACAGGTCTTTATCCAGCTCGATGACCAGAGACTTAAAGAAGGATGAGAACTTCCTTTTCTGTTTGGTGGCATCATATTTGGACAGAGCTGACTGCAGCAGCACAGAAGAGAAAGAGTGTCATGGCTGCACACCTCAGCCATTGAGCATACACAACAGGGCTGATGAAGGTGATGACCTGATGCCCACAGAACACTTGCCTCTTTACTGTGTGTTTTATCCCCTTCCCCATACATTTGCCTTGGAAACATCCCTATCCACAGGCTGGAGAACCAGGCACGGCTCTCTTACCCTTACCCTCCCCCAACAGATTTCTGTTTCACTCTTACTGAACACCAAGGAGGCCCCTAGTTACAGCCTCAACCTCTAAAGACTGGTCTGCCCTTGCAAGTCCAAACCTTTTAAATCACAACCCACTAGCAAGGGACTCCCATTTCATGCCCACTCAACCCACGTTATCCAAACACTGATGCACCTCCCTTGGCCTCCCAAAAGGAGCTGCAGCTCTTGCACTCACATCCTCTAGCAGACGTCCTTCCACCCTGAGCTCCCACGAGGCAACAGTCCCCTCACCATCCTCTGCATCCGACTTGGCCGGATTGAAAGTGTTGGAAATGAAGATGCGAAGCTTTCGTTTTTGCTAAGAAAGTATCAGCAAAACATTAATGGAAAACCCCTAAACACTAAATGCCAATAACCCCGTCCATGCCATGCTGGCAGCTAAGACGCCTTCCCTCTGCCTTTCACCTCCCCAGCACGCCGCCACGCAAACTAATCCCACGTCTGGGCAAGCCGCTCTGGCCAGTCTCCTCCTCTACCTTAATGGGTCGTTTCAAGGCCTCCTGGATATCCAACCGTTTCCTCATGATCGTCTGGTCCAGTTTCCTTTCAAATGCCAGCAGATCCATGTAGGCCTGAGATTCGGGTACCAGCTCACGAATCTGCAGCAAAGCACAAGCCAGTCAAACACGCCGCTCAAAGCGCTCAGAGCTTGGAGGCTGCACACACGCACCACACTCACCCTCTGAGGTAGAATTTTGTCAGCCATCTTCTTCTTCTTAGCGCTGCGGAAAAAGACATGCATTAGGGTGGCAACCTCTTTGCTCCTCAGGCCGAAAGGGGCTGACCCTCAGACCTATAACTGTGTTGCGAGAAGCTCTGGGTCATCCTCGGTCTGCCCAGCGCAGCTGCTATACTGTCAGCCCATGCATACGGCGCCTAGCCACAGCAGGGCTGGCACTCCGCTCTCTGCAGCACTGAGACCCCCCCCGGTTCACTGAACATCTCCGGTCTGCCAGGAGAACCAGGGCTGCACTGAGTTGGGGGCAGTATTTTACTTTGGTACAAAGCGACTCCGCACTCTTGATTTAACATCGATTTCTAGATTTTGTAGTCAGTCCTTTTTTTAACCGACAGATAACGTCGGGCTGCCGCCACTCACCCAGGCACAACGACTGCTATGAAGTTAAAAAGAAAAAAGCCCAACCAACCCAGAGCTGCCCTTGCTGCATACTGTTATTTCTACCTAATTCGGGGGCGGGCAAAATACCCGTAGGTCCCCTAAAAAATAAATGTACAAAACGAATATGAATCTGCTCCTGGCTGCCTGTCAAAGATGACATGAACCAGGGGCAGTAGGACCCGGGGGAGCCACCGGCAGAACAGCAAAGCTGCAGCAGCAAGTCCCACCCACCCCAAGCCCCAGCGGGAAGAGGCATCTGCCCTCAGAGTGCTCCTGCCTCCGCGCCCCGGGGAACACAGATGAGGAGAAAGGGGAGGACCGCAGGCATCGCCTCAGTCCTCAGGTACTCCTGGTGGCAAAGCTCAGGGGTGAGGACTTCTGGTCCTAAGGTGGCAACCAGGGACGGGGCAGCGGCAGCCTCCGCCCAAAATCCCTGCCCTGTCGCCTCCCAGCGACCCCACCCCCAGCCTAGGCAGACGAGCGCGGCTCCTGCTCGCGGCCGCGGCTCCAGGCGGCTGCGGGGCCCTTACTTGTGGTTGCGGTTCTGCACGGCCTGCTGCTGCACCTGCTGGATCTGCTGCGGCGCCGGGCGCTTGCGCGACTGGTCCAGGCCGGCCTGGGCCATGCCGGGCCGCACCGCGGGGCTCCCGCCGTAGCCGGGCGGGCCCATGGCCGGGCCCTGCGGCGCCAGGCGGCTGCCCGGCAACAGGCCCGGGCGCTACGGAGACAAACAGACGGGCCGGTCGGTGGCGGGCCCACGCGCGGCCCCGCGCGGCTCGGCCCCCCCGGCCCCCCACATACCGGGTAGGCGGCCCCCGGCAGCGGGGAGCGGTAGAGGCCCTGGCCCGGGGCCGGCCCCATGCGCACGGGGGGCCCCGGCG
>JAGPOW010002799.1:653893-700320 GCA_030014935.1 Caiman crocodilus
CCCGGCGCGCCCGGCCCCAGCGCCCCGGCCCCCGCGGCCGCCCCGCCGCCGCCGCCGCTCGGAGCCACGGCCTGGAAGCCCGCCCGCGCCGCCATCTTGTGCCGCACAAAGGGGGCGGCGGGAGGGGCGCCGCGCCGGAAGCGGAAGCGGACCATAGAGCGCGGCGCCGGGGCGGGGCCAGAGCGCCCCGGGGGCGGCGGCGCGCGCCCTCTGGCGGGGCGGGGCGCTGAGGCCGGCCTCCGCGGTGGCGGGAGGAGCAATGGGTGCACGCGGTCGAGGCGGCACTAGACCACGGGGGTCAGGTGACGGTCCGGGCTCCTCGGGGAAACCTCCGGGGTAGGTGACTGCACGCCTCTGCAGGGAGTTTACTGGGTTGCGAAGGAGTTTCTCCTGCTACGAAGCCTGAAGCGGCCTTCCAGCAGTTTGCACCCATGGGTCCGGGTCTTGCCCGGGGCGCCCTAGGGAGCGGCTGTCCACCGAGCTGCCCTCTGCGATAGCACTAAGCCGCTGTCAAGTGGCCTCCCCGCCGTCTCTTCGGTAGGCTTAGGAGACCCAAGCGCCTCCGCCTCCGGCGTGCCCGGCAGGTCCCTGCTCCGCCGGGCGCCTCTTCTCCGGGGCCCGCTGGAGGTCCCCCGCACCCGGGTCTCCGCGCGGTGACAGCGCCCGCGGGCCGCGGGCCACGGCCAGCGACAGCGGCTGCTCCCCCCGGGCAGGCCCGTCTCTGCGGGCCCCTCTCGCCTCACAGCCCAGGCCCCAGCTCCGCGCCGAAATGCTGAGAGGAGCTGGAGGCGGGCGGCAGCGCGCGGTGTCCTTCGTACGGCCAGGGACCGCGTGCGACGGCTCGCGTGCCGCGGTCCCTGCGGGAGCCCCAGGAGCGGGTGCGATCCGCTCCTCTCGTTGCTATGCTGTGCCTGCCAGCTGCTGCGAGCCCTCGGGCTTGGCTTTACGGCTGGCTCCGGTTAATTTAGGTCTGTCAGCTCCTTTCGGAGGATGTTGCTTCTCCCATTCCTCTGCTAGACAAAAACCCGCTCTTCCCGGCCAGCCCGGCCCTGGGCAGAGCTCTTGTTTACGTTCCCGTCCGCACAGTACACGGCGTCCCGCATGCACAAGGGCTGCTAAGTCAGGCAAGTGAGACAGGCTCTTCCTTCAGTGTCGCGTTCTCACCCCAAACCTACCCCGGCAAAAGGCTGGCAGGCTCACGCTGAGGCAAAGCAACAATGGGAAAAGTGTGTTTCCTACACGCTTGAAAACAGACTCTGCTTTTGCTCAAACCTCCCCGGTCGCTGACTCGCCGCCAGAGGAGAAAGCCAGTAACTAGTTGAAAAGATGTGCTTTGGACTGGAAATGCTTCCAGCAGCCCCTCCTTTGGGACCCCCTGATCAAAGGGAGCTGTTACAAAAGCACGCCTGGAGTCTCCGGGACTCTCACAGTCTAAGCATGCACTTAGGGCAGGGCCGGAGCTCGTCCTCGCATCACGTCCCGCTCCACGGCCGGCTGAGAAGCCCACCTCAGCCCTGCCGGGAGCCCAGCCTGTTTGCAGTGCCTGCCCGCCCCTGGGAGATTGATTCCTGCAGCCCAGCAAGAGAGAAGAAGGCTGTCTTCATGATTTATACCATCCTTTATATCATTGCTAAGAGTAGCAGGTTTGATGTACAATGCATCTGTCATCTTATTGTGCTTCCTATGAAAATGTGTGTACATAGTACAGATACCAGAGATAATTCAACACTTTATACACTTGAAGGCATTCAGAGATCGGTAACAGAAAATGGCACAATATCAAGGCCTAAATGCTACTGGATGGGTATCTACACTGATATGGCGCATATAGAGGTATATATATATATATAAAATGAGGATGATTATAATAAAAACAGACAAACAAATAAAAAAATTGTATGCCTCAACAGGTGAGCATCGAGGTCAAATCCAAGCCCCATCTTTAAAAGCTTTAGAGACAGAGAGAAAGAAAGAGAGAGAGAGGGAGAGACAGAGAGAGAGAGAGAGAGAACAAAACCAAAAAATAAAATGAAAAGCAACAAAACTGCAAGGAAGATCCATAAGAAAATTTATGGACATGGCCGACCCATTTGTCTTCAGGTGACTGCAGGATACAAAGGACTGACCCCCTCCCCCAATTCCTAATTTTGGTCAGGACATGGAAATAACAACAATAAAAGTAAAAGAAAGATTAAAAAAATAATAATCATCATTAAAAAAAAGACTTATTGCAAAAGCTCTTAAAGATAAGTAGCACTTTAGCCCGGCAGGGCCGTTGCTGAACGTGGGGCAGAGCTCGACAGGGCTGGAGCCCAGTGTCGGCGGGCGAGGGGAAGGCTTTTTCATTGACCGTGGAACAAAACAATTGAGGTTTCCTGGGCCGGCAACCCCCGCTGCAGCGGTATTTGTGACAAACAGCTGGAGCCCAGCAGCCTGGGGTGGGTCTGGGAGGAGCGGTGGTCCACGGAGGGGGCCTGGCTCCCTGAGCACAACCCCCTCTGAGGGCAGCCGGCCGGCAGAGGCCCCAGGGGACCCGGACCCAGGACAGCTGCTGGCCACTTCTGCACCAGACCGTGCCCAAGCCCCGTGCTTCCAGGAGCAGCTGCTGCCCAGGGGGAGCCCGGCTGCAGGGACGGGGCGGGTTCCTGCCCCCTCCCCAAAACAAAGAGCCCTGTACCTCAACACCCCCTCCTGCGGTAAGACTACTTGGTGTGGGGAGGGCGGCTGAGGCCCGGGCTGGGGTGCGCGCGTAGCGCCGGCCCTGCTCAAAGCTGCTGCCCCGGGCGCTGGCTCAGTCCAGGGCGCAGCGCTCCCGGCTCCAGACTCGCTGTTCCAGGAGCGTGGTGGGCTTGTGCGTAGCCTGGCAGAAGGGGCGCAGAGCCCCGTACTCCCTGGGGGACGAGGACCTGGGCAGGCACCTGCCAGCACATGGCTGCCCTGGGAAAGCTGAACCAGGGCCTTGCTGGGGAGTCACACCTGTGTCCGGCTGCTCCAGGGGCTGAGGGGCAGCCTGGGAGCAGCTGGGCTGAGAGGCCATGCTACTGGGCAGGCTCCCCCCGGACCACCACTGCCTGCGCGGTAATGGGCATCGCGGAGATGCGGTCAGGCCCCCACATCCCCTGCCCACCCAATGCACTCGCCCCCGTGCAGGGGGCTCGGGAGAGGCCCCTTCCGCAGCAACTTCCCATCCACCTGGGGACTGCTCGAGGGCAGAGCGGCTTGAGGCCCCTCTGGTTCTTTGGAAAGCCCTCCTCCACCCCTGGGGCCAGCCACAGTGGAGGCTGGGAGGGGGCCTCAGCCCTAGACACCGTGGGGGCTGGGGACGGAGACCTCACAGGGCTGGGGCAGGGCAGCTCATGCGGAGGATGGCGATAGGAGGACTAGAGCGACACGAGCTCACGGAGGGAGCTGGCGTGACCGTGGCTCAGCTCACAGCACGGTGCACGGGTGCACTGGAGGACAGCGGGCGTGCCGGGCACAGGGCAGGGCCCTTCCTATGGCTCCCGAGGACCCTATACTCAGCGGGACACGGTGAGATGCGCTGGGGCTGACGCAAGAGCGAGAGCGCTCTGGCTGTGCCCAAGAGGCAGCAGAGGCGCTCAGGGCTCTTGCCACCCTCTTCCACCTGCCGCAGGGATGACAACCTGGAGCATCCTGCTGAAGCAGGGGGGACCCAGCCCAGCACCCACGGGGGCTGCCTCCTGGGCGGGAGCAAGGCCCTCTGCAGAGCTGGCTCAACTCGAGCAGAGGGACCAGGTTCCCGGCACCCGGCCTTGCCTCCCGGGGCTCCCCGTGGAAGCAGGATGGAAAGGAAAGCAGGCAGACAGATGGATGGATGGGGAAGGGGGAGGGCCTCCTCCCCCTGGCGCCTTCGCAGCCACAGAGCTGACTCTTCCTGGCTTCTGGGTTCCTTGCTCTCTTTAGTTAAAAACAAAGGGGGAGGCAAGGGCAGGAGCGGGGCAAGGCCTGGGCCCAGCCCGGCGTGCGGCAGCTCCCCACAGGGCGCCGAGGAAGAGACGCCCCCAGTGTCACGTCACGGCGTAGCTGGGCTGGCATGTCCAAGAGTCTCTAAACTAGGGGTGGGGAGGGAAGCAGCTGCTGTGGAGTCTGTATCCAGGGTCAGAAACCAACCCAACACAACCATCTGCTGCCTGGCCCAGCACCGAGGCCACCGTTCTTGTCCGTGTCCCGCCGTGGCTAGGAGCAAGGTCCCTAGGTGTGTCCCCTCCGCTGAGGCTCCCGGGGAGAGGGGCAGCTCTCCAGAGGGCTTTGGTAGTGTTGGTTGTACATCCAGACGTCGAGTCAGCAGGTGAAGTCCTCAAAAGTGCCCCGGGTCGAGTGATGAGGTAGGATGTTGGCTGCGTACGTCATGCCAGCTGGGTGGCCCCTTATGCTCTCGCAGGGGTTCTGGGCACAAGGGAGAGGCAAGATAGGAGCAGTCAGTCCCTGCATGTGAAGGCAATCCCGAATGCCCCGGCAATGGCGAGGCGAGCACTGCCAGAGAGGGAAAAGTCTTTAGCGGGGCAGCCCTTCGGCGCCCTGACGCCCCCGCTGTGTGGGCACTGGAGGGTGGAGGCTAACTCTGGCCGGGCCCCAGGCACCAGGGTGGGGTGTCGAGTACTCACGTGGCGCTTCACATCATCCATGCTCAGAGCAACGCCCTGGTCCGCGTTGTTCCTCCTGTGGTTCTTCCGGCACTTGCCCCGGCGACACAGCTTGTGCTTTATAACCTGGGGGCAGCAAGAGCATCCGCTGGCTGAGACAGCCCCTCTGGACACGAGCAGCCCCCTGCTCCTCAAAGCCGGGGAAGGGCCAGGTCGCCAGCGATGGCGACGGGAAACGCGCAGGCCGGATCCTGCTTCCAGCAGGGGATCCAGCGTGACTCCACGTCCTGCAGGCGCACGGGGCAGGCCGAGAGCACAACCCCACAGCGCCGGTGTCTGGGTAGGAAGGGTGGGATAAGAGTGTGGTGGGGGGGGCATGTCTTCGCAGGAGGCATTTGGGTCCGTAAGGATTGGAAGAGGAGCCCAAGCCTGGCAGAGGCCCAGGGGGTTGCAAAGCAGAGAAGCCCAGGCTGACGCGACGGGGCTGGAGGGTAAAATCAGGCCAAGAGCGGCCGGCAGGCAGGCAAGGGACACGCAGCAGGGGAGCGGCTGCTCTGGGCAAGCGGGTTGGCAGGGAGGGGACCTCTGGGCAGCGCTCCGCTGCACGGCAGGGAAGGGGGCTTTATCCCCCCGCTGCCGGCCAGGCTCCAAAGCCAAGGAGAAGGGGGAGCGAGGCAACTCACCTCATAAACATAATCAACCAGCTCTAGCACAGTCAGGATGCTGGCCCCAATAAACAGCCCCATCTGCCCACCAATGTCACCTGCAGAGGAGAGGGGACGAGAGGCGGTCAGGGGGAGCAGCGGGCTCTGCTCCCAGGGGCTGGGTGACAGCAGGGATGGCAGCAGAGAAGGAGAAAAGAAAGGAGGTGGGAGGGAGGAGGCGGCAGCTGCACCTGTTGTAGTGACTCATTTGCCTGCAGCGACAGGCCGGATCCCTCTGCCGTTCGTTCTCGCTAATCTCGTTAGCGCCTGCCTGTGATGGGGACCCTTGCAAGGCCAAGGCCTGGCGAGATCAGCTGGGGATTGTGGGCCTGACCCTAGAGAAGGCAGCGGGGGGGGCATGTGCCCCAGAAGAGGCAAGCCAGGGTGGCCTGTGACCCGCTGTGGACAGGGGGTGGGTGAACAGTGGGCACTTCCAGTCCCAGAGGTGCAGTGTGAGTGCCCACCAGCTGCTGTGACTGCACGTGCACATCTCACCCGACTGCCTGCCCTTTATCTGCAGCTCTCTGCCTCCCCATGGCTGAGGCTGGGCGCCCAGGTGACACAGGTGCGACTTGGCGACCTTGTCCCACGAGCCTGTTCCCGGAGCCCAAACCTCGACTGCTCCACACAGGTGGAGCGGATGGAGCCACCGGCGTAGTCTAGATCCTTTATTCAAAGACCCCAAGTGCCTGGAGGCGGAGGAGGGAGCCTGGTGCGAGCAGGCATGGCTTCTGCTGCTGCCGAGCAGGCTGGCGGGTCATGCTGCTCCCAGCACTAGGGTCCCCAGCTGCCCTCCCTGCCCCGGTCTCGCCGCTCCCCGCCGCCGGGCAGGAGGCAGAGCCCGTAGGATCCCTGCTGAATGGACCCTCAGCACGTGCTAGGCCGGCACTGCTCAGGAATGAGCGCAGGCCGTCCCGAGCACGGCCGCCAGCCCCTGCAGACTCACCCAGCAAGCCAGCCACCTCGTAGGCTTTCTTCTGCTCGATGGTCTCGTAGTTCAGGGCTTCAAAGAAGATGTCCAGCACCAGGATGTTCTCTCTGCGAGAGGCGGGTGAGAGGGGCATCAGAGCCGCTGCACACATCAGCATGGGGCGCGTGAGCAAAGACCCCGGCAGGGTCCGAGGCCAGGGAGCCGGGTGCCCGGTCAGCACCAAGCCGCCGGCAGCTCTGAAGACGGGGCGGGCACCCACCCGAGGAGCCAGTGGGAGGCAAAGCCCCGCTGGCCCAGCGGGCCACACAACCAGCCCCTGCCTTTCCTTCTCCCCCCGCGTACCCGATGTACTGTTCCGACTTGTTGTACTTCTTGGCGAGGTACTTGGCCGAGGCCTTGCTGGGAATCTTCACCATGGACAGCTCCTTGCCGTAGCGGGTCACGTTGCAGGGCATCTCGCAGATGCAGTAATCGTTGTCCTTCTCCACCAGGAAATCTGGGAGCAGGAGATGGGGAGAGACAGGACGGATCGGACCGCGCCAGCCCAGACGCTACCAGGGCCGCGGGGCTGTTTGCAAACCTCAGGCCAGCACCCCCTCGGGGGCACTCGCGGAAGAGACTCGAACTACAGAAACTGTCGCCAGCTGCCAGCCATGCAGATACCAGGAGAGGACGGGATGGAGATCGCCCGAGGGGAGCGGGTGGAGGGAGGAGGGCAGAGGTGGGAAATACGGCACGGAAGGTCATGAAACAAAGGTCTTCATAAAAGCGTCCCCGCAGGTCGGCAGGGACGGAAGTCAAGGGGTCTGCTGCGGCTGAGTCCCCACTGCTGCCTGCCACGGGCAAGGCTCTGCCACGATCCGGGTGGCAACGGGGTTGCCGGCAGGTGTGGCAGGCCTGGCAGCAGGGGCTGTTGGGTCTTTTTCCTCTCTTCGGGGGCTTGTGCGGATAAAAGGGTCAGAGTCAACTGCAGCTGCCTGCTTGTGGAGCTAGTCCTTTGGCTCCTGCTTTTGGCAGTGATAAGACAAGGCTCACATCCCAAGGAAGGCCCTGGCAGGAGCGCAGACACCATCAGGCAGGGCACCAGGGAGGCACCTCGGGTACAACTAGAGCTTCTTCAGCCAATGTGGCTCGGCGACACTGTTATGCTGTGGACAGCAAGACCCATCTAACACATGGAGCGGAGATCAGGATGTGGCTACAGCTCGGGGCTTCCTCCCCCACGGCACGTGGCCGAGGCACTCGGGCAAAGGCCGGGTCAGACTGAACCGACCCCACACCAAGGCGACTTGCACCTTGCTGGCGTGTAATGAGGGTGGAGGTGCTGCAGGGAGGTGCAACTTAAGCAGGGCTGAGGACAGCTTCCAAGTGAGCTGCGTCCACCCTCGGGCTGCTGCGAGGGGCTCTCCTCACCCCGGCAGGAGCCGTGCACCTGTCTCCGGGCTAGGGGCCAAACCTGCAAGGGGGCGGCGGGGCAGGCTCACCTAGGGCCGGGTCGGCGCACTCCTTGTACTGCTCGGGGGTGCAGTAGGGGGCATCGCCTGCAGAAAGAGAGAACGAGCAACACCTCAGCAAGGCCTGTGCACCCCAGCGGACCCGATCCAGGGAGCAGGGGAGATGCTGGGGTGCACGGACCATGGTCTGATCTGCCTGGGGCAGGGATACTGACCCCTCGCAGGTATCCCCAGCAGGACCCCAGACCCCAAGCAAGGGGCTGTATGAGCTCCCCACCCAAGGACCTGCCTGCCTCATGCTTTAGCATTTTGGCAGGGGGTGAAGGTCCAAAGGCCCTGGTCCAAAGTGGCTCTCCTTAGCTGAATGTGGCCCTGCTGGGTTGCTCTGGAGCTGGCTGCACTCCCCACCTGCCCTCAGGGGCTCACCAGGCATATGCACCATGCGGCAGTTGCAGTTCTCCACCAGGTAGCGGGTCTCGCAGTCGATGCGACAGGCCGTGATGCTGTAGGTATCGAAGAACTCGGAATCGCCGGTGATGGCCTTGCAGTCGCCCCAGGGAGGGGGCAGGTAGATAAGCTGGGGGGCAAGAACAGGAGGCATGAGGACAGGGGTGCCCAGCTGATGCCAGCAGAGCAGCACCACGGAGCAGGTGCCGGCCAGAGCGCCCCGGGACTACCCCGCCAGTCGCCGGCCTTGGGCCTGAGAAAACCCCATGGCAGGTCGCTGCCTCCCCTGGACGCTGTTCGAGGCTGCAGCAAGCCTGGGCTACCACTTGGGAGGCCTGGCCCTCAGCCCCACTCCAGTGACTAGACCCCAGAGGCTGCTTCTGGCCCCAGAATCACGGTATAACCCCTCCCGGCTCTGGCTGTGCTGCAGGACCTTCCTCCTCCCCTGGCCATGCACGCCACGGGGGGGATTTTCTGCTCTGCAAAGGGTGGGCAGAAGCAGACCAGGGGCAGCCAGGTCAGTACCGGCCCGGGACTGGCCGTGCCCCTCACCCGCTGCTCCTGGCAGGACACAAAGGTCTGGAAACCTGGTGCCACCCCGAACCCCAGCTGGTCGATTAAGGGAGGCTCATCCTGGCTGTGGATTTGCACTTTGATCCCAGCTTCGAAGGAGGTCTCATCTGCGAGAAACAGAACGGCAGGACACAGGTGCGCGGCACTTCCCACCGTGGCAGCGCAGCCGTGCCCCGGGCTCTGGCGTTTCGAGCTGCTTTGTGTCAATGGGCTGGACGGGGGAGCCAACCCCAGAGCTGCTTATGCCGCTGCAGCCCGGCCCCGAGTGGAGCAGCACGCCGCGAACGTGCCCAGGCCCCCCTGCCTCGCGCCGGCTCCCCCGACCCTGGCATCGCTCCCGGCTGGCAGGAGGCAGAGCAGCACGCCCTCGCTCTGGAGCGCTCCCACGCAGGCGCCTCGAGCACGGGGCAGCCGGCACTGCTCCCCCCGCAGCGCGGCCTCCCTGCGGTGCACCCGGGGCACCTCCTGCCCAGTCTCACAGGTCCCTCTCCCTACTCGGGGCAGTGCGCCCGGGGACCCCCGCGCCTAGGAGACTGCAGCACCAGGCTTGCCCAGGCAAGGGATGAGCGGTGCAATGGGAGCAGGGGGGCGCTGGCCCGCACACCCATCCCCACACCATGTGCTTGGGCTGCGGTTCCCCGGGACTGCGGCGCTGCAAGTGGCTGGCACTACCCATACGCCAGTGATGGCTGCTTCATTTACATGGGTAGGCAGTTGCCATGGCAAATAATTGAGGTAGGAAAAGAAGGAAGGGAAAAGAGGCTGACAAAGAAGTGGGAGGGGCTGAGAAGATGGGGGTCCACGGGGCCGGGGGGACCCCTCTCCAGACAACCGCCCCTGCCCCGGCTGGGGATCGCATGGGCTTGCGTGGCCGGCGCGGGCGCGTGGGGCTCGTGGGCGGCCCCGTGGGCAGTGCCGGTCCCGCTCGGCGCAAGGCGGGGGCGGTGGGAGCCCCTGTCCTGGGGCCCGTTACCTGTCTCGCCCCAGATGGGCAGGTACTCGTCCTGCTGGATGTCCAGCATGATCTCCAGGCCATTGCCGGTGCCGCCCTTCACGGTGATGAGCGGGGGCTTCCCGTCCTGCCCCGCGTTGAAGGTGTAGCACTTCCCGTAGCGCGTGAAGACCTGTTGGGCGGGAGGGGGGGACAGTCAGGGCCACGGCCATGCCCTCCCGCGGGGCTGGCTCTCCAGGCCCCTGCGCGGCGCGGCCCGGCGCAAAATTCACGGCATGAGGGGCCGCTGGGACCGACCCCGGGGACCCATCTGTGCCGGGAGCGGTCCGGCAGCGCGGTAACCGTGGCAACAGCCCCGCGCAAGAGGACGGGCAATGGAAATAAGGCATCGGCCGGCGGGATGGCGCTGGGTGCCTCGCCCCAGGGAGGGCGCACGGGGCAGCTCGCAGTTACACCGCCCGTGCTCGCGTTCCCTTTGCAGATGCTCCGCTAATGGGCTCCATTATGGGCACCGGCATGTAATTAGCATAACGAGGAACAGGGGGAATGTGACGAGACTGCGGATCCTGCCTTTCATCTAGGGGAGTGAGAGCAGCCGGGAAACGCCGGCTGAGCCTCGCGGCCCCTCCTCCCTGGCCAGCCTCCATTGCTCGAGACGGGGGAGGCAGGGGCTCACACCCCGGGCCTCAGCGACCCAGCTGCTAGACCACCGAGCCCCGGCTCCACCTCCAGCCGGACACAGGGCCGGGGGCCCCAGCTCCCAGCCCCCCGCTCCTTCCCAGCAGCGCAGGATCCCGAGCTGCCTTAGCTTCCCTGGAGCCACAGGCCTTGCGCTCCAGACCCAGGCTTGCCCCATCCGTCCCCGGGCTCTGGAGCTGCCGGGGCCCGGCTGTGCCAAGACAGCCTGAGCCGGATGCCAGGCAGCCAGTCTTTGGGGAGGAGCGGTGCCAGCTGCGCCCCGAGCCCTCTGACCAGACAGGGATCCCTCCTGCCCCGGTGTCCCTCGCCTGTGCCTGCCCCTCCGCCCCCAGGAGCCCTCCTTGCCCTTCCTGCTCCCCCCGCGACTCCGGTCCGCACGCCAGCACCTGCCAGGACGCTGCAGGGTGCTGCCACCGCCCTGCAAGGGGTGCCAGAAATGGCGCAGAAACCCGAACTCTGCTGCCGCGGGACGCGTCCGGCCCTGGTGGCTTGCGCCGCGCAGGGGCCACCCAAGCCTGGCATCCCTGGCCCTCGTGTTTGCGGTCCCAGGGCCGCAGGGTGGCTGTAGCCGAGGGCGGGGGTCGCTGCGATGGCCAAGACCAGCACGCCCATCCGCCTGCTCGGAGAAGCAGCTTCCCCTCTGCTCGCCCAGTGCAGGTGCTGGGACTCGGGAGGCCCCTCCTGGTCTCTCCCCTGCCCCTGGGCAGAGCGGGGCGGACCGCCCGTTGCCCACCCCCGCCCATAGCCAGGCCCAGCAGCGCTGCCAGGGCCCGATTCACCCGCTCGACTCTTCAGACGCAAGAGGGGCCTGGGCGCAGCCCCTGCGCTGCCAGGTGGGAGCGCAGCCCAGCACCGCGCGCCGGCATTTGGCATCCCTCGGCCCCCCTCACACCCCGGTGAGCTGCTCCTGCCAGGCGCTGATGGCAGGGCACGCAGCCTCCCGTGCGCGAACCGGGCAGAGCCCCAGAGACGCCCCTCGGCTCCGCGGCCCCCCACGCCAGCCCGGCAGTGCTGAGAACCGCAGATGCGCGGTAAAAGAAATTGCTTTTGCAAAGTCCCGAGCCCCGGAGAAGCCCTTACCGGCAGGGGCCACCCCACCCAGCCAGGCGTCCAGGTCCCAACCTGCTCCCACCCCCCGACGGCCAGGTCACCCATGCACACTCCTCCTCCCCAGCACACACAGCACGTTGGCATCTCCCCCGGCCTCCTCTTGCTAAGACCGTCCGCCCCGGCCCTCCCTCCTGTGGGCCGGCGGATCTGCCGCCAGCCCCGCCGCCACCCCCCGACTCACGGTGGTGAAGTTGTGGGGCCCGCAGCGCTCGCCCCGGAAGCGGCAGGAAAGCAGCATCTCCTCGAGCTGGTGGCCCAGCCGGTCCAGGAGGTGGAGGGTGCTGTGGCCCTGCTGCGGGGGCGGCAGGTAGTGGGAGAAGTCCAGCAGCTTCTCCAGCCAGCGCCAGCGCTCCTCTCGCAGCAGCTCGCGCGCCGCAGGCTCCGGCCGCAGCCGCTGGGTGAGCAGCCCCAGCCAGTAGCCGGCGAGGTGCAGGTCGGCGCGGCCCATGCGGCGCAGCAGCAGCAGGTTGTTGTTGCAGATGGTGACCGCTGGGAAGGTGAGGTTGCGGGCATAGGCCATGTGCACCTTGGCGTGCACAGGCGAGGACAGCAGGTAGCGGATGCGGTTGGACGACCAGGTGAGCAGCAGGGCCAGCGAGGCCAGTACAGCCATCGCCCAGAACGCCCGGCGCGGGCAGGACAGCCGCCCCGAGAAGACGTACCGCAGCCCGTGGAACTTGGTCTGCTCCAGGAGGAAGGCAGCAACGTCCTGCAGGGAACCGCGGTCCCTGCCAGCTGCCTCCACGCTGCGCCGGGCCCAGCCCGGCTCCCACCCCTCCTGGGGCCGGGCAACCCTCTCGGGCAGCGGGGGGAACATGGTGGCAGGAGACGGAGAGTTAGGGGCAAGGAGTCTGCACCCAGAGCAGGATCTCCCTCCCTGCCTCTACTCGCCGTGGCTCTGCCTTTCCAGCATCTCCAGCTCCCTCCCCAGATGGCTCACGGCTCCGCTCCCACGCAGAGCGCTGGCAGGGCCCCCGGAGCAGACGGTCTGGAGGCAGCTCCAGCTCCTTGGAGCCTTGCTCCCATGTCGTTCCTGCCACTCCTGAGCAGCCTCCTGTCCCTTTCTCTGGGCGAGAGGATGCTCAATCCTGCCTGCAGCCTCCTCAGGCAGCAGCTTCCAGCACAGCGTCTTGGCGACTGGGGAACTGTCTCCCTCTGGCAGCCACTGCCAGTGACTGCAGCTCCCCTTGCCTCCGTGCACCCAGCATGGCAGGGTGGGACTGCAGTGGTTCACTGCTTTGTCTTGGGATACGGCGCGCGTGTCCCGGGAGAAGAGGGCTTCCGCGCAGAGATGTGGCTGCAGGCGTGCGTGCGCAGGGACCTGGCTGCAGCCGGGGCGGGGGAGACAAGCCCGCAGGCGCTGCCCGCACTGAGCGGGAGAGATGCCTGCGTCCGAGGCATCTGGCTTCCCATCGGCCGCCTGGCAGGTGCCCCGCCGTGTTCGCTGGTGGCTGCAGGGTGCCCTCCTGATGCCTCAGCTGTGGACCCATGGCACCAGGCCCGTCCTGGTTCGTAAGCACGGTCCCCGTGGTGGTGCAAGGAGGCTGCGGGTCCCACTGGGGCCGGGGCTCGGGCAGACGGGAAGGGTGCAGTCCCGGTGGGACGCGCTGCCACTTTGCCTGCCCGCGTGTAGTAGGGGCAGCGGCAGAGCCCAGGCCTCAGAGGCTGCCTTGGGACTGCAGCGGCGGTGGGGGCAGGAGGAATGGGGCAGCCTCCCCGCCAGAGCCTGGATTCCTCAGCCCGCGGCCGGGGCCCAGGGCCTTGCAGCGCCCCCGCGCCCTCCTCTGCCCCCACCTCCCGCTGCCCCCCTTGCCCAGCACCGGACCCCTGCCAGGACACTGGGCCCCCTCCAGGGACTCTGCTGACCCTCTCCAGCCCTGGTCTGTGCAGGGCATGGCCAAGAGCTAGAGCCCCCGCCGGGGACCAGACGAGTTTGGCTCTGCCCTCCCTTTCCAGGCTCCATCTCACCAGCGCTCTGGCAGGAGGTCCCACAAGGGCATCCTGCCAGCCGGGACTCAAGGACTCCTCCTGGCGCCCAGCTGCCAGCTGCAGGGTTTTCCTCGGAGACGGCCGGCTGTGGCAGTGCGGCCCCCGGGCTGTCTGTACCTCCTGGGCTGGACGGCACTTGGAGCAGGACAGGCTCCAAGTCCTTCCAGCCTGCCCTCAGGTGCTACCAGCCCAAGCTGGGGCCGAGACCATGGGCTGCTGTGCTGGAGCAGGGCAATGCTTGCCACAGCCTGACGCGTCTCATATTCAGCCCCGGAGAAGGGGATGCGGAGGAGTCGCCCATCTTCTGTCCCCAGCCACCCCCTCCGTGCCAGCAGGCTCCTCTCCTGGCATCCAGCGCAGCCGCTGTGCCAGGCGGCAGGACCAAGCAGATGAAACGGTAATCCCCAGGGTCACGGCACGCAGCGGGCATGCGTTTGGGTGTCTGCTCTTCCTGTCTGTCCAGCTGATCCGGCATAGCGGGAGACTCCTACTGCGCCCGCTCCTGGGCCCCGGTGGGGCAGGATGGCTGGAGAAGCACACGACGGGAACCCACGCCCAACCCTAAGGCGGTCGGCTGGTAGCACGGGACGTCCGCCCTCCGGCACACCGCCGCACAAAGCACCCCCCAGCGCCATCCTCCCTGCATCCTCCTAAAGAGGGCAGGCAAGAGACAGCTGCCGGGTTTCGCGTCGACACGTTCGTGAAACGTCCCACTCTTGTCCCAGGCCCTGCTCCCAGCGCAGTCGGCCGCGCGCCCGCGCACAGTGCCCCACGCTTCCAAGGACGACCATTTCCGCAGCCCGGGGCTCCCGGCTCCTCCGGGGGCACGGAGATTAGGCCGCAACACAACCTGACTAACTCAGCCGCCTCGCAGCGAGACGGACAACCCGGGCTGTCCCCGAAGCACCCCCAGCCGTGCCTGCTTGACTTCTGAACAAGCGTATCTGTGTCCTCCTCTCCCCTCCAGCGCTGACCTTGCCCTGGTGAGAGAAGCCTCTGGGGCTGAGCGATCGACCGGCTATCGGGTGTCTCCTTGGCCCGTGCAAGGAGAGCGCTCGGGTGCACACAGCGTGCGGGAGCTGGGCATGCGAGATATTCCTCGTTAAAGGTGAGCCAGGAGGCAAAGACATTGTCCAAAACCTTCCAGACCCCTGAGCAGGAGGCTCCTTGCTAGGGCAGGGGCAAGGGCCTGGATGGGCCTCTGGAAAGAACAAAGAGCACGGGAAGAGAGAAGTGAGGCACAAAAGGGCAGAGCCGAGCCTCTCAAGCCCGGCGCCAGGCTACTCGGGCTCAGGAATGCAAAATGCTGTAGTCTTGCCCAGGGCAGACACAGCGTCCTGAGGCTGGTCCGTCTGCACTGGCCCGTGGGCATCCCTTCACAAAGCACAGGCTCCCAGCTTGGCAGCCCAGCCCCCTGCCTGGCATCACCACCTCCCTTAGGCGGGCCGGGCCCGGCGCTCCCTACCACTGGCACCCGACGCCTGACCAGCGGGACCAGCATTTCCACAAGTGGATGCCTCCCTCCCCTGCAAACTTGTGACACCGGGTGCCCTGCCTCGCCCTGCTGCTCCTCCTCCTGCCCTCGCCCCGGCTCCCCAAGCCCTTTTACTGGCATTGCAGGTCAGCGTGTGCCCCGGGGAGGGCACACGTGGAGCATTTTAATTACAGCAAGCACTGTGTTTCCCACAAGGAAGCCAGGAGGCCTGGCTGGTGCTAAAAATGGAGCTGGGGGGTGCTGGGGGAGAGAGAGGGCCAGCGCGGCCAGCCTGGTCTGCTGCGCTGGGATGTCAGAGCTGAGCACTAGCGACTCATCGCAGCAGCCAAGGCAGACAGTCTCCTCGCTTCGTCTGCTGGAGCAGAGGGGCAAGAGGGCAAACAGCGATGAAGCTGCAGCAGTTTCGCCTGGAAGAAGGGTGCACACCAAAGGGGCTGTCAGGGTCCTCCAGGAAGCAGGGAGTGATGAACGGGGTCAAAGCACCGCCGCAGACCAGATTTCCTGCGGCAGCGCCAGGTCCCAGATGGCGGAAACACCCCGCACGGGGCATCTGCTCCCCATCAGCACAGCCGGGGCCCCGGCTGCAGTCCTACAAGCACCGCTCCGCCTCCCCCGATGCCACAGTCCCGCCGAGCCCCAATGTCGCGCCTTGCTGGCAAGCGCGCGCTGTTCCTCCCACACAGGCATCAGAGGGCACCCATCGCTATGCAGTCCTTACTGCGCCTGCACGGCGGAGAGAACCGGGCCTGCGAGGCCAGGGCCGAAGACAGAGACGCGCTCCCAGCTATCGGCCGTGGAGGGGGACAGCTGGAGCGGGCTTTACTCACCACAGAGAAGTCCTCAGAGCCGCACTCGATGCCCCGGTAGCTGCAGCTCAGCAGCATGTCCTCCAGCTGGTGGCTGGTGCGGCTGTAGAAGGCGTGCAGGTTCAGGGGCTCATCAAAAGCCTCCGGGTTGGGCTGGGCCACTGGGAAGCCGGGCTCCATCCAGGTCTCGTACTCGACCAGGGGCGCGATGTACAGCAGGTCGTCCTGGCTGAGCTGCGACGTCCGGACGCGATTGATGTTGCAGAAGGTGATGGCTGGGAAGGTCATCTCGGCGCTGTCCTGCTCGTCCAGCAGCGTGACGTGGTGGTACTCCAGGTAGTAGATGATGCGGTCGGCCACCTGGTAGAGGAACATGGAAAGGGAGAGCAGGAAGGCCAGCGCCCACAGGGCCTGCCGCACGCCAAAGCCACCCTCCACGAAGATGTGGCCGACTCCGTGCAGCGTGCAGCTGCTCGCAAAGGCCGCCAGGTCCGTGGCCGGTCCCTGCTCCTCCTCCTCTGCTTCCTCCTCCTCCTGACCATACAGGAACTCGTCCGCACCTTCCTCGCCTCTGCCCGTGGCCCCGTTGCTCCTGTGCCCGTCCTCGCTGGAGAAGGAGATGGTGCAGAATATCTGGAGGGGCATCCTGCAGCGCCCCTCCACCCCGCGTGCTCGGCTACAGGCCGGATAGTGCCCAAGGCCTTTGCTCCGATCCCCTGGGGTGGGTGAAGACAGAAGGGGCTGAGAGAGGCAGGGAGCACGAGAGCAAGGGAAGGGGAGCGACAGCGAGGGAAAGTTGGGTGAGAAAGAGCCGGTGGTGGAAGGAGAGCGACTGAGCGAGGAAATCAGAGCCGGTGGGGGGGAGGGTGGCAGAGGGAGGAGAGGAGGGAGAGGGAGGAAAGGGGAAGAGAGAAGAGAATGAGGCCGGACTGGAGGAGTGCGGGAAAGGGGATGAAAGGAGGAGGAGCCGGGGCGGTGCTGCGGGCCCTACCTGGCCCTCCTGGGACGCGGGTCTGGACCGCGCCTGGCAGGGCGCAGCAGAGATGTGTTGCTGACCCTGAAAGCTTCGCTGCTTGATTTGCTAACAAGTTGGGAGCTCCTGGCCCCGGCGGTCCGTGCAGTTGCCAGCTCCAGACGACAGCACGCGTGTGCATGCCGAGCCGACCGCCCGGCACTGGAATCGGGCCGGGCCCGCCGCAGAGCTCAGCACCGTGCCCTGTCCGGAGAGGAGGCGGCGGGGCCGGGGGCGGACCCAGCCCCCGCGCCGGCCCGGCCGTGTCTCAGCTCCGCGGGGCTATCCGGAGTCCGGAGCCAGAGGGAAAGCAGGACGCGCGCTTCTCCTGCTCTGCACGGCTAACGGGAAGCACGCTTTCCCCGAGCGCTACGGCTGCCTTCCACGAAGCCAGAAACCCCAGGGGAGACCAGGTCCAGGCCTTCCTCCAAGCCCCAGCTCCACAGCCACAGCGCCGGGGCCCGGCTTCCCTCTGACATGCTGAATGGAAACAGGGCCAGGTGGGTCAGCCTCTGGGCTGCAGGTCTGCACAGGCCTCCAGATGACTCCACGGGGGCACGGCCTCATGGTCCATGCCCACGCCTGGTGCTGGACATCGTGGTGCTTCCTGAGGCCGCGGGGATGGGGCTGACCCCGAGCCAGGGCTGGCCTCCCTCCAGCCTGCCTAGGGGGTGCTGGGCTTCTGCGCTGTGATGACGCTGTGGAAGACGAACACCCTGGTGCTTTGGCCAAACCTAGGTAACTCCACGCCTCTCTCCCTAATTGCAAGGGGACGCAGCGTTCCTCTTCACTTCCTGCTCGGAGTAATGGCAGCCTTGGGGCACGCAACGGGCTGTCGCACTCCGCTCCAGAGCTGGCTGCACCTGCGTCAGCAGTAATTCCCTGGCAATAAGCAGATCAAGGTTGCAGCTTACAGGAGCCAGGCAGGTGCCCGCTGCCCCTTCAGGACACAGCTCGCCCAAGATGCTGCCCCAGCCGGCCAGCGATGGTGAAGCCCTTGGTGTGCAAGCTGGGGCCGTGCAGCCACACCTCCTTCTCGCTGGGTATCGCTGCCTTGCCCTTGGCACCCTCCTCCAGCACCAGCTGGGGGCTATTTAGCCCGCTGCCCCAGCCAGCTGGCTCCGGTCAGCTCTGTGCATGGGCAGTGGGTGGAGGGGGCGCTGCCCGGCCCCTGGGATTACTGCCCACTGAAGTCCCTGAGAGCTGGGGGGCCAGGTGCGTGCGCGTGTGTGGCACCCCCCTGACCGCGGCACACTGCCCACCCCTAAGGCCGGCTCTGAGTCAGGCAAGCGCAGGGCAGGGAGTGGAGGGCAGGTGGGCTGACCTGCAGGGACAGCTTCGCCCGGCATGTCCAGGGAGCGGGGAGGCGAGGCTGCGGCGCACGTCCCACAGGGAGGTGGCGTCAGGAGTCCAGGGAGCAGTGCCGGGGGAAGCGGGGCAGCCTGGCAAGGCCACGCGCTCCTTCCCCACATTGTGAAGACTGCTTTGCAGAAGCAACGCCCCTCCCTCCCTGCGGTTCTCTCTCCTGTACTCAGCGCATTACAAAAAGCATCTGATGTGGCCACAGACTCATAACCAGGAAGCCTCCGGCACCGCAGTCGCCGCTGCCTGACCTAAGGGGAGCAGAACCGTTTATGTAGGGCAACGCTTTCAGGCCTGAGAGCTCGTCAGGAAATGGATGTTTTGGCTGATGCTAGTTCAGCATGAAGTCAATAGGCCCCGTCCTGTGGACTTAACTGCTTGCTTGCTGCCTCCTTTGATTGCCATATCTCATATTTAGCAGATCTCAGCACGCCCGTCTACTGGGACCCCGGCACCGGGCAAACAGCTTGTGTCTCCCAGTGGCAACGTGGGGAATCACAGGCGAGACTTCCCGGGAGTTTCGGCATAACATCACGTAGGGTCTTATTTAATTTCTTTTATTTCTGAGCTTGACGCCGGACGGAGACGTGCGCTAAGGCAACCGGCCAACACGCAGTTGGGAGACGCTGTCCGTGTACGGAGGGAGGGCCGAACTTTGTACAGCAAGCGCCGTGCGAGCTTCAGGGCTGGACTACTGGAAGTGGAACGACAGTCAATCATGAAGAGGGCATGGGCCCGCAGGTAGGGCTCATAACAACATTTTCAAAGTGGAAGCTCAAATGGAAACCAAGCAGAAGGAGGAAGACTTAGATATGCATGTGGCGGTGAGCTCCCAAAGTGATGCAGGCACGGCAAAAAGCGAACACGATCCCAAGGAAGTACCGGGCAAGGACTTTCCAACGGAGGAGAGCACTGCTGGCAAAGCCCTGGTGAGACCCGGGCACCCTGGCACGACCCCGGCCCCCTGCATCCACGACAGAAGGGCTCACGCTGGAAGAGGCGCGGAGAGGGGCTCCCGGGACGACGAAGGGAAGGAACGCCTGGACGAGCTGGGTGTGCTCCGCCTAGCCAAGCAAAGGCTGTGCGGGGATCTAACCGCTCCTGCATTTCCTAGGCACCAGGGAGGGAAAAGAGCTGTTTAAGCTAAAGGACAGCGCTGGCATGAGAACACAAGGCTGTAAATGGGCCAGGAATAAAGCTGGGCTGGCAATGAGGAGATGGTTTCTGACCATTAGTACAGCCTCCCAGTAGGAGCAGGGCGGGGAGAGAAACCCCACTAGTGCTAAGATGGGGCTTGAGCCGCTCATGGCAGGGATCATCTGGGTGCATCTACACAAGACGTTTACTGCGGAGCTGACTCATTAGCTCCGCAGTAAAGCGTCACTGTCTATACACGTGACCCTGTTAGGTCGTGGTAGACCAATAAATGCCACCGCACGGTAGTCCAGCTAAACATAAGTAGTACCCTACGACGGCGCTGTTTCATGCACCACCGTGCACGTGTAGGTGGTGACGAGGCTGGCTGGGGCACAAGGGTACTCCCTCCCTACACATGGAGCCTGGATGGAGCAAAGTTCCCCGGGATGCTTTGCAGCAGCCTCCGGAGCAGCCTGCCGGGGACACCAGGCACGGCACTCAGTGGCCCCGGCAGGTCCGTCCAGGCCCAGGCTCGCTGGAGCTGCCGAGGGCTGGCTGAGGGCCCTTAGCAGGAGGGCCCTGCCCCATGCGCTGCGCGACAGGTGCCGCAGGGCTGGACATTTGCGTGTCCGCTTGTCTGAAGAACTGAAACTGGGGATCTCTGCAAAGCACTAGGGGAGGGCAATGCTGTAATGAAAACACTCCATCATCGATGGAGGCCATTAGCCTGACTTACTGCTCAGCTTAAACAACTTGCCGACCACGGTGGTTTCCTGCTCCTGCCATCAAACCCTGAGTGCATGCTTGGCTTGGAGAGAGGGGAGGGGAGGGGGCCAGGGCTGGCCTGCACAGCCGCCCAGCACGGCCGCAGGCCTGCAAGAAGCCCGGTCCCCACAGCGCCCTGTGGGGTGTCTTGGAAGTGGCAGGGGCTCAGCCCTGGCTCCCCAACTCTTCTCCACCCCAATGGCAGCACCGGTGTCTGTGCCAGAGTGAGCAGGCCCTGCTCACCGGGACTAATGGCACTGCCTGGTTTGCCCCCGAGGAGGATCTGCCTTGGAGGCTTTCGGCTGGCTCGCTGCTCCAAGCCCGGCACTGCTGCACATGGGGCAGGGGCTGGCTTCAGTGACCTGCCCTCCTCCTTTGTGCCGCCCCCAGGCTCAAGTTACTGCCGCCAGCGGGAGCTGACACTCAAGCTCAGCCGGGGAGCTCTGGGGGGCACCGGCTAAGGTGACCCTGAGGAAGCTGAGCCAGCAAGAGGCAGCTCTGAAGGCAGCTTCAGCAATTAAGGAGCTCCTGGCACTAATGAGCCAGTCGGGGCAAGGCTCCAGGCAGTGCCTGTGCACCCCTGCCTAATGAGAGCCACTGCCGCAGGGGGCCAGAGTCGGTGTCGAGCCCCGGAGGGACGGTCCAGTGGTGCCTGGTGCTCCCCGGTGGATCCCGGGGCGCTCAGGCTGGCCCTGAGAGGGGCTGAGCACCCTCCGCCCCCATGACGAGGAGTCAAAGGCAGCGGCAGGGCTGGGCTGGGCTACCCGAGGGGCCCGGGTTTGAGCTGTCTGCTGGAGGGCTCTCTCGCGGCTTCCTCCTTGTGAAAGAAGTGCACTTTTCTCCTCGAGCAACTGAGGACACAGCGGGGCCCAAATGGCCTTTTTTGACCCAAAACCCAAGTCCGCTCGCTGGGGTCTGAAGTACGCCGGGCTGCAGCTGAGAGCTGTGAATTGCCGCCCTACCTTGCCCACCCCAGCAACGCAGCCCTGCCACGCGCCGGCCGCGCTGCTCTGCCGGGCGGGCGATGGGGGGCTCCAGGCTCCCGGATGAGGCACGGAGGGCGGACCCGACCCGCGTTCCCCACGAGCCTTGGGCTACGAGCGCGAGCGCGCTCCTGAACCGAGCGGGTGGAGGCTGGATCCCTGGGCGCCTTCCAGCTCTTCCCTTGTGAGGAGTTATTTTTACCCTCTTCCAGGTAACGCATCTTTTTTTGTGGAAGGAGGGAAGGGGGGAGGTGCTATAAATAGGCATGGAGCAGAGCCAGGGAAGCGCGCAGGGGCTGAGCAGCCAGCGCCCGCCAGCCAAGGGCCGGAGTCTGCGCTGCAGAGCTGCAGAGCCAGGCCGGGGGGAAAGGGGCACGGGGCCAGCGCGCCGGGGGCATCTGGGGCTGGGGTGGCAGGGCCTGGGGGTCCCTGGGGAGGGGAGGAGGGACGCCAGTATCTTGTCCAAGGTCACAAGCTATCGGTAGCAGAATTGGAAAGAGGCTCCCAGGCCCTCGACTGGCCTCTGCTTCCAAAGCCGGGAATAGGACCCCTGACCGCCAGGGCTCTGCTTTCTCCACTCAGCCCCGCTGCTGCGGCACGGCCGGAGCTGCCCTGGGTTGCAGAGGGCTGCCGCGTGCTCAGCAGGCACCCCTCCGCCTCCTTTCCTAGGGCCAGGGCGCTGGGACATCTCCGCTCGCTGCCGACGAACGACTGGACCGGTCTGTCCTGCTGCAGAGCTGCCAAGGGCCCGGCCAGGGCCAGGTCCCCATGGAGGTAGGCGCTGGACGGCCACCCAGCAGAGTCCCCAGGCCGCTGGGGAAGTCCCCTTTCCCGCTCCCAGGGTGGCTCGAGGAAGAACCTGCCCCAAGCTCGGCCCCGAGGCACAAGATGACACCAGGACCTCGTGCCTCGGGGGGCGTCGGGCTGGCTCCCGCGGGCGGTCTTCCCCTTCGCCCCCCTCCTGCCGGCTCCTGCCTCCCCCCGCCCCTCGCCTTCTTGTCGGGGTCCAAGAAACAGGATTCCCCGGGGCGGGCAGGAAGCCGAGAGAAAACAGAGGGAGGGAGGACTTGACAGCAGCAGCGGCACATTTCACAGCCTGTCACGCTTTAATGGCAGAGGAGATCAAAGCCGGGATGGAGTTATTCCGAGAGATAAACGGATCCCCGAGGAGGCGAGGAGAAAACAACGCTGCCAGCTCTGTGTTATCCCAGCCCTGCAAGCCGCAGCCGCGCCCCGGAGCCTGGAGCGCGCTCACCTCCGGTTCGGCAGCAGCAGCAAGCGGTCCCGGCTCCCCTGCCTTGCCCCGTGGAGACGCTGCGGAGCAGGGAACTGGGAGGTCAGGGCCCAGGACGGCTGGGGCATCCACGTGCCCACCCTGCCAATGGCCCAGCGCGCCCAAGAGAGCAGCATGGCCAGGGCCTGGCAGGGCTGCGCTGCTGGGGTGGGCAAGGCGGGGGGGCTATCCCTCGTGGGCTCAGAGGGGGGCTGCTTCCTGGCACTTCACGTCAGCCCCCGCTCCTCGCCTCCTTCGAACTCGCTGCCAGCGGCATCGGGTGCGAGGAGCAGCTGGTCCCTTTCCCAGCTCCCCTCTCCCCCTGCGAGCTGGAATGGATCAGGATTCAAGAGAGCAGCTGCCCAGAGCAATTAGGAACCGGAGCCAGGGGATGAATATTTGATCGAGCAGCTCGGTGACACCAGAGCCTGCAGCCTCCTGCCTCCTCAGCAGGTCTCTGTCAGGCCTGGCAGGCGCTGGCAGCTTGCAGCACGCGTCGCAGGGACGGCCCCGGGGTGGGGAGAGGCCCGGCGCAGCTCTCCCTGCGCCTGCAGCTGGGGAGCCGCCCTGCCCCGAAGCTCCCTGCCTGGGGTTTGGTGAGACTCTGGTCCCGCTCCAGCACAGGCAGATGCAGTCCTGCTGCCTGGACCGCCAACATCCCTCGCGTCTCATCCGCCCATTCAGCTGCAGAAGAGCCCATACCCTCCACATGCAGAGGTGGCTGCCACACCGCTACTCCCGACTCCATGCGAGTACCAGACAGACAGACAGGCTCGCCAAGGTGACAGAGATTAAACGGAAACCTCGCTCCTCCGGGGTGAAAGGTGCTGCAGTGCAATTTGCTGTCGCTACCAGTTAGCCTCCTTTGGTAGCTGCCACAATCAGAGCCCGACACCCAACACGTCACACAGGATCTGCCACCTGACGTGCCTCCCGGAGCCCGCAGCACCTGAGACGTCCCGTGGAGTCAGTGCCAGCTGCGCTGCAGGGACAGTGCCCGGCACCTCCTGCGCCGCACGGAGCCCAGCATGCAGGGTATTACGCAGAGGCATCTTTTGTTTCCTGTTCTCTGCGGAGCGAAGAGCAACAGGGAGCCTGTCCCACCCCAGCACTTTACAGATGCTTCCCAAATGCTCCAGTTCTCTCCCTGAAGGTGGCCTCTCTCCCTGCTTTCCCCGGCCCCAACCACAACAGCAGCCAGGAAAACGAGCCAAGTATTCAGACGGTTCAGGAATGGGAAAGGGACCACTGCTGAGCATACCCTAATGCCCATAGAGACATCCTGGAGCTTCCCCCGTGGGGGCCAGGGGCTTGGTACTGGTCACCCCATCCCAGAGAGGAAGCAGCAGAGGCAGACCCAGAGCTGGCAACACGAATGGTGGCCACAGGCAAAGGCAGACCCAAAGGAGAGGTGGGAGGGTTGGCGGTGGAGCCCCACTCCGGCAGCAGCGGGGGCCAGAGGAGCTGGAGGAAGGCAGCCCTGCAGCAGGAGCAGCCCCAGGCGGCCCTACGAGCCTGCAATCCCCGGTGCAGGGGTGTCCTGGCGGGTGCACAGGCACACGCACGTGCACATTGCACACGCAATGACAGGGATGGATTGCAGCTGCTTACAGCTGTCTTTGTCCCCCTCAGCCTCCTCTGGCTGTGAGCAGAGATGAACGAGAGCGCACACGGTCGTGGGGGAGCTCGCGAAGGCTCATAGGGAGCTCCTGCACCCGCAGCCAATTCGGCGGTGAGAAGAAATGCTTTATACCATGCTCACCTGGCCTGTGAAACCCACTGCCACCAGGTCTCCCAGGTGGCAAGAGCAGGACTGGAAGAGGACTGGCCGCTCCTGGGTGGAAGGCAAATATCCAGCCAGGATACAACTGTCCCCTGCCTCCGGCCCAGCTACTGGCCAGACCTGAAGGCTGCAGCTCAGTCCTGCCTCTCCCAGAGACCAAGGCTGTGCTAACCTCCTTCTTCCCTCCAGGTGCCTGTTTCTCCAGGCTCCACGAGAGGGCATCATCTCACTGCCATCTGCCTGGCCAGGGCACGCCGGCTAGCAGCGCAGAGAGGGGGCTGATGCACCAGGCGCTGCTGCTTGGTTAGGCGCGTGCCATCCCGTGCAGGGGGCTGCAGAGCCCAGCCGGGACCCTAAAGGCAGCAGGGAGGGTGAAGGAAACCTGTTCTTCCTCCACCCCGGATGAGGCCCCTCTGGCTGCCTAGCCCCCGGCGGGGGGCTTCCTTCTGCGCCCTATTCCCAGTGCTGCGGGCAGGGGGACAACCGGCTGTGAACGAAAAGGGCACTCTCCCTACACGTCGTTGCCACTACATGCCCCTGGTCCTGGCCCAGAGGCCCCAGCTCTGGGCACAAGCGGGGCACTGGGGCTGCAGCCAGGCCCTAGCTGATGGGCAGTGGTTCGGCGCTGAGAGCAGCTTGCGCTGCTCACATGGGCTGTGGGCAGCTCTGGGCAGGGACGGACTCGGGCACCCCCAGCCCGCACTAGAGGCGAAGGCTGGGCAGCTGATGCCCGACCAGGCAGGCGCCCCAACGCCGCCCAAGGGGCTGCACGCTGATGCCTGCCCCGGCGCTGGCTGCCCCCAGGGCACCTTCAGGCACCGCTTAGCTCATGCTGCAGCCGAGGCCGTGGCGAGGGTGGAAGGACAGCACCGTGCGGGTAGAACGGGGCCCGGTCGGCTAGGAAAGGAGCGTGGAGGTCTCAGCCCAGGTCCCCGTTCTGCTCGGGGCCGGCTGAACAAGCGAGCAAGCCACCCAGCACGGGGGTCCCTCACCGCCTCTCCCGCTGCTGCCCTTGCCTCCACAGCGAGCTGGCCTGCCCTGGGCTCTTGCTCCTGGCACTTGTGCCCTCCGGCGGCAGCTTCAGACGCCAGCAACCCAGCCCCAGGCAGCGGAGACCTCTCCAGTGACCCAGCGCAGAGCAGGGGAGGGACAGGGGTTTGCGGGTGTGCAAAGCCGTGGCCAGAAGGGGATCCTGGCCCACGCCTCCCTGCACTAAGACTACTCCTCTCCCTCCTCAGGGCGTCACTAGGATGCAGCTGAGGGTTTGGAGGGGAAGCAGGATAGGATCCCCCTCTGCTCCTGGCTGTCAAGCCCAGGATCAGCACAAACGTGGAGCTCCCTCCGCACCTCCGGGTCTTCTCCAGCCAGTGCTTGAGCCGCACGGTGGCTGCCACTCCCTGGCGCGCTCACAGCCTGGGAACGGGGGAGCCGGGCTGGAATCGTCCATCTAGCTCTGATGGATGCGGGACTAATCTCCCCTGCTCCCCACCCCCGCCCTCCTGGCTCCGGGCACCCACTTATCAGATCCTGCCACCTTGCGTCTGTTCCCTTCACTGGCCGGGCTGAGCGCGGCCCGTGTTATCCGGCCCTTTATCCCCGAGATTAGACGCTTCACAGTGGATTAGCATGTCACATTCTAATGCAGAAACATTGCTGATTAAAGCGGAGCTTTGCCCGTGTGTCATTCACCCCTCCCCTCCCCACTCATCCGCGCAGGCTCTGGGACCCGGGGGCCCTGGCAGCAAGGAAGCCTCAGTATTTATTATCCGCTCTGCTCTGCCCTGCCCTGCCCTGGCTGGAGCAGAAGGGGGTCCCCGTGCCCCCCGCTCTGGTCTGCAGCAGAGCCCTGCAGATGGATGGGAAACCCCTCCCCGAGGCAGACTGCGTGCACGTCCTGCAGCGATGCAGGAGGAAGGCCGAGGGAGATGTCTGCAGGCAGGGAGAAGGATAGACAGCCCCGGCAGGACAGCTGGGGTCACTGACACTAAATGGACCACGGCCCCCAGCCCCGGCAGCCTTTCCCAGCCCACATCCCAAATCCTCTGCAGGCAGCCAGCCCCAGCCTTAGAGCTTTTCTCCCATCCTCTGCAAGAGGGACTCAGCTCCCTTCTACCCACCTGGGCTCAGCCTCTTCCGCGTTGCTTTCTGCTCCCAGCTCTGCGCTCCCTGCCCGGCCTGCTGCTCAGCTCCACCTGCCTCTGCTGCCCGTCTCCGGCCTGATCCGAGGTGTGCCACATGCCAGCTGCTGGTGCCATTTGTGGCATGCATCCGGTAGGCTGGCCGCCCCTGCTCAGAGCCACTCTCCCTCTCCTGGGAAACACTGGGAGTTGATTTTTTAAGCGTAACTTTGCAAGTCCTCTCTGCTGGAGCCTTGGGGGCAGTGGGAAGCATGGGGAGCCAGGAGTAGGAGGCAGGGAGCATGCAGGCGGAGAGGGAGACGACGTGTCGGGGAGCAACGGCTGCAGTTGAGGCTCTGAGCTTGGCGCGGAGGAGGAACTGGCCGGGAAGCCAGGCCTCAGTGGGGCTCGGGCCCTTGTTCCAGCTCGAGGTCAGTAGCTGGGATTTACCGTGCCCTGATGTGCTGTCGAAAGAACCGGATTTGTTCTTTATTCCCCAGCCCCAAGTGCTTCTCTGCAGAGCCCTGCAAAGGTCACAGCGCTGCCAGCCAGCACTGCCCTCCTCAAGGGCATCTGGCTGCTTGGGCAGAGCAAGAGCTCCCGCGTCCCTCTCCGCAGGCAGAGGCAACCAGGCACCGGTTCCCAGGGCGCATCTGCACTCTGGATGCTGCCTGGCACTTGGAGCTGGAGCAGGGACCTCAGCGGGATGCTGCCCAGCGTGTTTTCAGCCTCTGGGAGGAATTTTACCCCTGGGACGTACTTGCAGCTGCTCCAGCCACAGGCCCCAAGCCAAGATAAGCTGGCTCGTGTGCATCTTCACTACCCTGGGGTCACAGCCCTGGCTGCATTTTGGATGCAACCTGAGTGACCTGGGCCCAGGTCCCTCCACTCAGCCAGGCACGGAGCATTTCAGAGGCACAGCCAGCTCCGGCTGCAGTAGGGACCTGGTGGGGCCAGAGACTAGGCACTGGGGCCTAGAGAGAGGGCCCAGGGCTGCGGGAGCGGGGGGAAGCCCTGTACGGAGGAGCTGGGGGGGGCCATGGGAACTGAGATGGCTGGATGGGACGTTGCACGGCCAGCCACCCAAAAGCAGGTTCTCCTCTTGCTTCTTGCCTCTGTCCCCCTGGCCCATTATCTCCCAGCTCCTCCCTTCTGCGCCGGGGACTCAGCAGCGCTTCCACCAGCACCAGCCGGCTCCTGGGAGCGCGGCACTCAAGTGTGCAAGCGCTCAGCCAAGAAGTGAAAGGCTCTGCCTTGCACCTGCACAAGACAAAGAGCCTCGTGCACTTGGTTAGCCCTGGCCGGGGTTATCAGCCACGGCACCCGACATTCACTGCAATAGACTTTAATAAAAGGCACATTATGGTGAGTAATGTGCTAAGTGGACTTCATTACGGACTCAGCGCCTCCCTGGCTCCTATTGTTCTGTATTATTTCGTATCAGAAGAGCCTTATCTCCCCTCCAAACGCGTCTATTTAAACCCCATTAATCTTTCAAATCCTCCCTGCTCTTCTCAGCCCTGCTCTGCTGAGCACTCTCCTGGGCACCCCCACCCCGCTCTGTCCTGCCGGGACTGTGCCGCGACCTGTCCTGCTGGTGCTGCTGTGCTGGGCAAATGCTCGTGGCTCCTGCCCTCCTCCAGGCCCAGTTTGCAGCTAACTCGGTCTTTGGCCTTCGTGCTGAAGGTGATGGCAAGGGGCCAACTGATGCTCTGCTGGGAGATTTGGACCTGGGCTGAGACCTGCCAAAGGCATCTCTTAAACGTCACTGTCATCAGGGGGGTGGCAGGTTGCGTAGGGTTCCCAATCAGTGACCCAGAGGGTGGCACCTGCATGCAACCCACACCATCCTCCCTACCGAGGCTGTGTACTCAGGCAAAAACCAGTTGATGGAGCCACGAAAGGACCACAGGATTTTCCGTGCACCATCTACAGCAGCAGAATCGATAGGGCACGGCAGGAATCCCGCTTCCGAGTGAAACCGCTCGCTGCCCCGGGCCTTTGTCACGCACACCACAATCCCAATCCCAATGTTATGTAAGGAGAGTCCTTCCTGGCACTGGGAATATTGGGGGCATGCTAAAGAGAAGAAACAGCAGCTGCTCCGGCCCCTGGCCTGCTGGGCAGTATTGCAACTCAATCCCAGAGCCGGCAGAGCCAGGACATCCCTATGGAGAGAGGCCTGAGCCTCCGCAATCCCAGCACAGAGAAAGGATAGCCCAGTATGAGCCCCGTCTGAGCAGCAGCCGGGACCAGGGCGTCTCTGCATGGGATCAAGGCAGGACCCTGGCCGAGCCCCAGGAGGGACAACAGGGGCACCCAGCAGCTGCCCTCCGCGTCGGTGTGAGCCTCGCCAGCCCCGGTAGGTTCCCTACAGATTCACGGAGACGAAGGTTGGAGGGGATCCCTGGATCATCTGGGCAGACCTGCACATGCAGGCCATTCGGTTTCTTCCAGATACCCCCATTTTAAGCCCAGGAACGTGCTGGCATAAAACAACTTTGACTAAGGGGTCCAGTCTAGATTCAAAGACGTCGAGAGATGGGGAGCCCGTGATTTCCCTTGCGAGTCTGCTCCCTCACCGGGAAAAAAGATGGTGCGTAATTTCTTGCCTGAATCTGTCTGGCTTCAGCTGCCAGCCACGGGGTCTTGTTCTGCCTTTCTCCGCTTCATTGAAGAGCCTTGTAGTACTCAGGATTTCCTCCCCACAAAGGTGCTTAAAGCCTGTAATCAAGACATCCCTCAGTGTTCTTGTGATGAACTAAAAAGATTGAACTCGTTAAGTCGGTCTCATTCAGCCCCCAATTTGTGTCTGCGGTTTGTTCTGCACCCTAGCCATCCTTTCCACGTCTTCGCGAGGGCGTGGACACTAGACCCGGCCAGCCCATCCCAGGATCAGTCTCGCTAGTGGCATTTACTAACCTAAATGTGCCTCCTTATTCCTGCACGCTATAGCCAGGGATCACGTTAGGCTTGTTTGCCATGCCACGGTGCTGACCTGGAGTGGTTTCTACACTATACACCCCAAAAGCCTTCTCAGAGTCACTGCTTTCTCGGACAGAGTCCCCCATCCTGTAGCACAGCTTACATCCCTCGCTCCAAGACCGATAACTTTGCATTTGGCTACACGGAGATGCGTCGGGGGAGGCCCAGCTTACCAAGCGATCCGCGGCAGCCTGAGCGAGTGCCCTGTCTCCACCCCCACAGTTATCTTTGTGTTCTCCGAAAACGTTACCAGGAATGGGTCCACGTTTGCTTACAGATCATCAAGGAGCACGGTGAAGGACATCAGGGCCAGGACTGACCCCCGGGGAACCCCAACAGGACGATCCCTTGCCGGCAACCGTGGTCGGAGGCCCGTCAGCTCACCAGCTCTTCGTTGATTTAATGTACGTGCTCTATCAAAATGCTGCAACACTAATTTTTCGTCAGAAAATCTCGTGGTGCCAAGTCAAAAGCCTTACCAAGTTGCACCTATGCAGTTGCCCTTAACATCCGGACTTGCATTCTCATCAAACGAAATCAAGTAGTTGAACGTGGAAATGCAAGGCGTACAGTTAATAAACACTCCCCAAATACGCAGCGCGCATCAAACGATCGATAAACTCTCCAAAATACGAGACGCAAGAGTTCCCTAGTGGCGCCCCTCCTCCGGGGGGTCTTTCCCTCCTGCCTCTTGACGGAGGCTACCTTTCCCCGAGCCTCACTCCCCGGTGGGAGACCCGCTGCCCCACTAACTCACGTGTCCCAAGGAGCCGGGTGGAGCAGCGTTCATAAGATCCCTGGCCTGACTCCTGTTTCTCCAAGGGAGAGCTCAGGTCCAGGCCTCAGGGGAGTGGCGTGATGTGCTCACACGTCCCAGTGGCTCAGTCCAGTGAGCCACAGCCAGGGCCAGCTGTGAGCGGATGCTCAGGGCAAAGGGGGTGCACTGGCACCCGCTCCGTCTCAGCTGCAGGCGGGCGCTAGCTCCCCTCCAACGTGCTCCGTTGGCTAGAGCCATCCCCCTGCCCTGCCCGCCGGTGAACTCAGCCGCAAAGAAAACTGCGGGCCCGACCCACGGCCCTGACGCCAGGGAAACTTCACGAGCTGCGAAGAAAACGCCGCCGCGGCAATTTCCCTGAGTAGCCAGAGACTCTTTCATGGCCTAGCTCCAGATGGCAAGCAGGTGGCATCTGCCACGAAAAGCGCAGGCGTGTGTATGTGTGTGTGTGTGTGTGAGTGTGTGCGTGCGTGCACGCCTGGGAAACCAGCCGGGTTTCTATTTGTGGTGCCACTGGGGCCCCTCTCCCCCTCTATCTCCCGCCTCCACCAGACTCTTTCTGCAGCCGTAAGGTCGCGATCGGCCTGCTGAGCCCTCGGAAAGACGAGCGAACGCGGAAGGGATGGAGCAGCCCAGCTCAGGTCGCGGCACGGCTACGAGAGAGCTGTCACGGGGCTCACAACGCGTGTGCAACGCAGACCCTCTCGCATAACGCAACGGTAAGAGGATGATGTCCCACGAGCCTGCACGGCGGCACGTTCAGGAGCGGTCCGAGGAGCGTGCAACCAGCTGGCGGAGCCGGCCGCCGCAGCCTCGTGCCGCCGAGGTCCTCAGCTGCGGGACGGCAGACTCTGCGGCGGGCACGCGGGCACGGGGGTAGGCTAGTTCAGGGGAGCTCAACCTTTCTTGGACCGGGACCCATTCGATGGCCAGTCCCAACCCGGGGCCCCCCACTCCTGCCCCGCTCCCCCACAGTGTGGGCTGGACCTCCGCCAGCCGGCAAAGGGAAAAGCCACACGGTTTCCCAGGTCCTTCTCCTTGAAAGGAGCATCTGTTTTCAGAGTTTGTTCGCGACCCTTTCATATAGTCTTGTGACCCACTTTTTGGGTCCCGACCTACAACCGCTGGACTGGTTCATATGCACGAGAGCCTGCGCCCCGGCTACACAACCAGCGCCCCGCTGCAGTAGATTACCCCGTGCCCACCTGCGCGGGGCTCTTCCTGCCTCTCCTGGAGCAGCTGCTGCTCCCGCTGCCAGAGGCAGGGACCGCGAACCCTGCGTTCCCGCTGCGCCTCGGCGCATCAGCCCCCCGGGCCTATCCTCCCTGCTGCATCGCCCCCAAGCCAAGAAGCCTGGATCCATCCCGGTCCCAAACCGCTGGGGATCTCCATTGGCGGACTCCACCGGGACCGTTTCGGCGACCTACAGGGACGGCCCTGGGGCCACGGTAAGGCTCTGCTCAGTGATGAAGATGCCATTTCTCATAGTCTGTCCCAGGGCTCATCCTGCCTCTCCAGAAGCTGCTGGCGAGCGTTTGAACGGCACGATGGCTGATTGGGTTGGCAGCCAGCGAGAACCCAGCCCTGTACCAGTCACACAATGTGTTTGATGTGACAGTTTCTATAACTACATTATCCTTCTTGCCATGAACCTATTTACGCTCCTATAATTGAAACAGTTTGTAATGCTGAGAGCTTTCTGCAGTGATTTACCCTGCCACAGTTTCTCTTCCCAGCGCGGAGGGGAGTGTGTGCACAGGGACGGGAGAGCATTACTGAGGATTTTAATACCGTCGGCCATGCAACATCCCAGCTGCGGCACCGGTGCTCCGATCTGATCAGGAGCCGGCGGGGATCTGGAGGGAGGCACCGAGGTGCGGCTGATTGCAGAGCCGGTGGGATTATTCCTTGAGATCGCGCTTATCCGAGTGCCTTTTCCTACTTTCTGCCGTCCGGGAATTATCCGCAACCACGTTGCGATTTCTTCCAACATTATTCACAATTGCTCAGGGTTTGTGCGAACAAATTCAAGCCGACGGTTTTATTGACGAAAAGTAAAGATTCACATCTAGCTTTCTTGCTGCACTCGCCCAGCTCGGCTTTATAGGCCTCACGGTTTTCAAATCTAATCTAATCCAATCCAGGCAGTTACGCTGCACCATCCGCCTGGCAACCGAGCGAACGGGCGGCCTGCTCTGCCCGTACCCTGGCAGAGGATGCGACCGCGTGTGCGCGACCCCGGGACTGTGCAATGAACGTGTGCGCACGACCAAAGCAGTTGTGTCGCCTGCCTGCGAGCGATCCTTTGATGGCGACGGAGAGGGAGCGAAGAGATGTCACTGCGTAGGTAACGGGGTGAACGCGCTGCACGCGCGCGCGTGCGCACGCACGAGACCAAGACGCTGTTTGCCCGCGTGTAAAGGATGCTGCTGACTCCTGGGGCAACGGCATTTGACGAAGCTGCAAAATCCCACCGGGATTTTCGAACCTGTCCATCTGCTGCAGCCCTCAGGGAGGGCCGGCCTTGCACACCGAGGGGCCGAGCAGGCAGCTACGCTTTGTAAAATGTCTTTTAATGACAGCTGAGAACAAGCCGGCGGCCAGAGAGTGGGGGCAGCGCTGTGCTGCTCTGCTCAGGCAGCAAACCGCCTCTGCTCAGCTCCGTCCTCCTCCTCCGAGGGGGAACCTTTCCTGCTCCAGGAGAGTCAGACTGACCTTTCCCAGCGCTCAATACGTTTGGACGTCAAGGCCGGGAAATGGCTCTGTCAATTAAAAATTCATTATAAACATTAGAGTCTCCCATTCCCGGAGCCCAGCACTGCCTGCCCCGTCAGCGCCAACAGAGACCCTGTGCTGCGAGCGCCCCCACCCCGCGGCACTGCCCTGCCGGGACCACTGGCACCCGTGTACTTATCGCTGCGTTATTTCCCAACTCCACCGAGACCCAGCCGTTGCCCTTACGAATCATGGAAAAGGCAGGGCTGGCCGGGCCCTCCAGAGGTTGCATCTCGTCCGGTCCCTGCTCGAGGCAGGATTATCCCTATCCAAGTCATCCAGATAAGCCCTTGCCCAGACTAGTCCTGAAACCACCGCCAACCCCCTGGATTATTGTGAAACCAGTCCCCAGCACAAGGGGAGCCTTCAGGCAAGCCACCGGCCGCTCCCTGCCGCAGCCCTGCCCAGGGCAGCAGGCGCCGGGCGCCGCGGGCATCTTTTACCCGCCGGCCGGGGTGGCAGGGGAAGAGCCGGGAAGGGAGGTGAAGGGAAAGAGAAGGAGCAGGAAAGGAAGGGGAATGAAGAGGAGGGGCAGGGGGAGCAGGAAAGAAAAGAAAACCCGAAGCAGATCAGATTGCAAGGACTCAAAGGGAAGGGCCTGTTTGATTGAACAGATGAGGCGGTGGAACAGGTTGTCGCTCTCAGCGCAGGGAGTGAGTGGAGAGATAAGGGCACCTCTCTAACACGCGCACTTTCCCCTCAGTATCTTGCAGCTTCCAGCTTGTAGCTCAATCAAAGGCTCCAGTTACGATCGCCCCGATAGGCGGATTGCAGGGAACGGGCCACATCTGGTATGTATGAAACCATGAACGGCCCGGCGGCGGGCGGCAAAATCCCTAGGTAAGTCACAGCAGGGACCAAGCCTTCCCCAAGGCCCAGAAGGAGCTGCAGCTTGGAGGATCCCTGTCCTGCTAAGGGCCACCACGGGGCATCCCTTGCAAACACACGCTTCCCGCCCTTGTGCCCAGCACCGCAGCCCCTCGTCCCGAGGGCAGTCCCACACGCAGCGCTCCCCGCCTGCCTTTTCCTCTGACGTCGGTGCTGAAGGAGAGAAGACGGGCACGGGACCCGTGCGCCAGCCCTGCCGCGCCCGCGCAGAAATGTAGCTGTAATATCGGCATGCAAGGGCCTCGCATAAATGAATAAGTGCCCAAGACGGCGAGAAGCATCTCGAGGCATGATTGCTGCAGGAATCGAGACGACGCTCGGCATTTAAGGGGCCCCTCCCTGGCCAAGCACTCCACTGGCGATAAAGCAAAGAAAAGCGTCGACGAAAAGCAAGATTAATTAAACTTGCGGCAAAAAGGCCGCGCAGCTATTCATTAGCTTCCATCTGAACAAGTCTCTGTCTCCCCCGCCTCTCCAAACCCACCCGAGGACCGGGCCGCTGCCGCTGAAGTCGTCTCTCATTGCCAGCCGCGCACCAGGCTACGGAGGTGGGAAACCAGCAGAAAAGTTTCCTGGATGGATTCTTAGAAATGCAAGAGTCTGCTTTCTGCCTGGGCCCGAATCACTCAGCCGGAGTTTTCAGATACAGAATAAGAGAGATTAAGGAGGGACAATTTGAGAAATCCTATATTGTGTCTTATCAGCATGACGGCGGGAGCTCCCTGCCGGGCACAGGGCAGGCGGTGGCTCCTGGCAGCGCTGCCTGCTCTCGCGCCTGCCGGAGGAGGCAGGCCACGGCGGGGAACGGGGGAGGCGCGAGCGGCAGGGAGCCGACGTGGGCGTCCGACCGAGCACGCGTGGGTGCAAGAGCGGGCGGCGGGGGCGTGGGCCGTGCGCAGGAGGATGCGGAGGTGTGCGTGGAGACCAGGGCCAGCGTTCGCGTGAGATTTTGCAAGGCAAAGGCAGAGCGTGGGGGGCGGCGTGGTGTTTGGGAGGCTCCCCTGCTTCTTCCACTTTCGTGCCCGGCTCTTAGTTTCTTCTAGCGGCTACAGGAGGAAACTGAGTCGGGACCCCTCGGCTCTGCTCCCCTCTCCCAGAGGGTAGGCGTCTAATGCAGCGGTTCTCAGCCGTTTTGGACAAGGACCCATTTGGAAACGTCAGCGGCTAGTCCCGACCCGGTGCCCCTCGCTCCTGACCTACCGTCCCCCGGGCCCCAGCCCCTCAGGGTGTGGGGCAGGGGGTCCCCAAGTAGCCCCTTGCAAGCTGGAGCTCTGCCCGCCTGCAAGGGGAAAGCCGCATTTTTCTCCTCTAAAGGAGAATCCCTTTTTGAGGCCTGTTCGCGACCCCGTCATATATTCTTGTGACCCGCTTTTGGGACGCGGGTTGAGAAAGGTGGGTCCGGCGCACGCCGGATGGGGAGGTTGGGCTGCAGGCTCTGCCTTTGCCCGGGCCCGAGGCAGGATCTGAGAGCGCGATGCCGCGCGACCCTGGGGAAACCGCTTTTCCCCCTGGGCGACTTCCTCGGCAAGGGAAAGCAACCTCAGCCCAGCTCACGAGACAAGGGGCAGCCTTGCGGGGGCTGAACCAGCTCGTGTTTCCAGATCCCGCAGCAGAAGGCACAAGTGAAACGTGAAGTCGGACGGTTAAACCTTCTCCGATGAATTATTAATTACAAGTAACGATGCATCGCAGAGAACAGGGAGGACCCAGCTGGGCTGCCAGGTTTGCTGGATGCTCCTCCGGCCTAGCGCCGCGGGACCAGAGCCCCCAGGGAGGGGCTCAGCCTGCTGGGAGCGCGCACCTGGAAGGGAGCGGGGTGCGCTGGTGCTGCAAGCCCCGGGAGCCCGGGGCAGGCCTTGCCACAGGTGCTAGCGCTGGCAGAAGGAAAGCGTTTCCCACGGGCGTCTCACGCACTCTCGCGTGCTCGATGCGATCTGGCGCCCGGAGGCTGCAGCTGGGCAACGTCAGCAAAATCCAGGAACCGGATCAATGTGGTCTGCTGCGAGCAGCGGTGCCGCGGCGCAGGGACCGCGCGCCCCCCTCCCTTGGAGCACCGTGGCCACTACGGCAAAAAGATGGGCTTCAGCAGCGTGAGACCCGTCTGCCATGCCCTGCCCCGAGCAGCCGGATGGGGGAAAGGCAAGTCCAGAGTAAGGGGAGGGTCAGTGCAGGATCTAGCCCTGGGGCACGGTTGGTCCTCATGGGTGTGATGGGGGCTGAGGACAAGACAGCCCTCCTTGCCTGGCTCTCCCGGCCAAGAGCTCGCCCGGCCATTCCCAGAGCGGAGCCTGGGTGCAGGGAGAAGAGGGGAAGCCTCCAAGGTCACAGGAGCCAGGGCTGCAAACGCCCAGGGCCGGGGGCTGGGGCAGTGCCCCCAGAGCAGCGCACACCCCAGAGCTCAGCTGCCACGCCGTCTGTGCGTGTGTCCAGGCCTCCCCCCCAACCCTGCGTGCCTCCCACTCGCACTTACTAATCGCCCTGCTGGAAAGCTGGCGTCCAGCGTGAGCGCAGTAATCGCCCTAACCAGCCTGCCGCCCGCGCCGCTCACGGAGCTGCTCCCTGCCCGCGGCGCCGAGCAAGAGGCCGTGCCCCCTCCATTACAGCCCGGAGCTCGCGAACGGGTGCCGCTCCTCTGCTACTGCCCAGGCCCACCCCAACGACCTCCTCTTCCTCAAGCGCCGCCAGCAAAGAAGATCACAGGCTTCCAGGTGCCACTGCGCCTTAAACGCAGCGGAAACCAAGCCTCCCAACGCTGCTCTCGGGGGCATGCAAAGCCTGCGCCATTCGGTGTACTCCGGTGTTCCCGTCTGCATGCGAATTACGCCCATTGCTATGCCCCGAATTCGGTGCGGGGGGAGCAGACACGCCTAGCTGCAGCTGATTCCCTCCAGGTAATGCCCCAGAAAGGCGCCCGTGCAGACAGAGCGCGCCCGAGACAGGCAGATTCCTCCTCAAAGTACCCACAGCAGCGGCGTAACTAGAGGTGGGGCAAACAGGGCAGCAGGGGAAGGGGGTGAAAAATGACAGCTGTCACCTCAGACCCGGCGTGTGCAGCTGGAAGTCTCCGCCGCCCCAAGCGCCCGGCTGCCCTGTTACACCCATAAGGTTAAGGGGTTGCTCGAAATAATTGCCCGCCCCTGATTTCAGGGCCGCATATTGAGTTTTGGCAAGCCACTGCGGGCTGCGTGACAGGCAGCTAGGGGCAGATTAAATTTTCTTAATTTTTTAGGGGCCCCGTGGGCCAGACAGGACAGGCTGGTGGCTGCATCCAGCCCGCAGTCTGCCCACCCCTGCTCTAAATCCTAGCTGGTGATAGCCAGGCTCGTGCCTGAGCTTCCCCGTCTGTGCTGGGCAGGCGGTTGTAGGACTTTGATCTCCATCCCCTGCACCTTGGCTAGTTTTTTACACCAGTGCAAAGTGAGCGTGAACTGCAAGCATACCCGAACGGGCACATTTTACACCACTGCCCAGCTGTCAGGGGTAGACAGGGCGCAGGATAATGCAGCCACAGGATGTGTGTGTGCGAGCACGTGCATTTCACCCTTTTCTGGTCCATCACGACTTAAACTTCCACGCTGCATTTTACAGCTGGATCAGCCTTTCCATAGAGGACTGAGCCAGTTTAATCAGGGGAGCTCTAAACATGACTTTTGCTAAGTGATCTACTACGCGCACGAGGGCTGAAGAGATCAGGGTTTGTTTCTAGAGAGCAGAGAGCAAGGAATCATCACACGCACAAAATCTGAAGCCTCTAATGAACTGCTGGAGTCGGTGAACTCGGGCCCTTCGAGACACAGTCGGTCTCATTAATAATAAACAACAATGTTATTTTACACTCACGGAGAGCTTTCCTTCCGCACAGAACCCAAAGTGCTTTTAATTGTGCGTCTTCTGCACTATGCGCAGCGGCTGCTTAACTCTGCTGGATTGTGGCTACCTCTGGGGTGGAGTGCAGCAGCTGGTCCATGAAAAAGCTAAGGCAACGTTTAGGAGAGGATGCTCAGAAGGGCATTATACCGCGATTACCGTTTGCACGTCCCGCGGTCACGGAGAACACAGCCGTGCCAAAAGGAACCGGCCAGGACCCCTCTGGTCGCGTCTTCCGTGCATCTGGGAGCCCAGGTGCCATTTGCAAAAATGATTTGCGCGCTTGGCTCCCGAGGGCCGACGCCGCATTTGAAAAATGGGATGCCGGCTCTTGCATCCTGTTTTCACCTGAGAAAGCTGAATGCAGAAACTTTCAGGATCCCAAGTGGCCAAGGAGCTGGGTGAGGGATGGTGCCTCCAGGCATGCAGAGCAGATTGGGTCTCCATGGACTCTGCTCCCGCCGTCCAGCATCCCCTGGGCTATTAAGTCCATGGGCGCTCAGGTACTGCACAGCTGTCATCGGCAAAACCAGTGCAGACCCTCTGCCCCCAACGCCCAGGCCTTCTGCTCTTGCTAACGGGGCCTAACTCAGCCACCTGAGCCCCACAGCACACCGGGAACAGCCCTGCCCGTAGGAGAGCAAACGCATGCCAGCCAGCATCACAGCACAGACATGTAATGCATGTCTCAGCGTCAGCATCAAGGGCTGCTTTTCAGCTCAGCATCAAGGCTCAGCATCAAGAGCTGCTTTTCTGTACTGAACAAGTCGGACGGGTCTGCATGCTTTATTTACTGCCTGTAGCTTCAGGAAAGATCTGGCTATCACTAATTCCTGAGCCTGGTCTGTCTAGCTGTGTTGGAGCTGCTTCCCAGTCAGGCGCTATGATTATCCACTAACGCTTCGCTATAGGGGACCTCCACTCACTGCAGGGCTCCCAGACTGTGCGACTACCATATCGACTCCCTGGGCCAAAAGAAGAGAGGCTGGAGCGGGCAGCAGCCCAGGCTGTGCCATTAGCTTTGCCCGGGAGGGACATTTGTTAGAGCTGGGCTCATGTGGGGTTTCCTGAAGATGGAGATTCAACCCCTCCCCACCTCGAGAAGCCGTCACTGGGAACAACAGGGCAGCCGCGCCGCCACTCGACAGGCTGGTTCCCCGAGCACTTGCGGGGAAGGAGCACGAGCAGGGATGGGGAGCCCAGGCATGCCTCCCCGTTCCCGCTGCCGTTCCCGCTCCGAGTCCGGCCTCAGTTCAGTTCACGACTCCCTCCTGATTCTCACTGATGGGACCAGTGCGCCATGCAAGGCCGGGTCTGCCACGGGCTGGGGAGCCGATAACCCCCTGCTGCAAAGGACCCAGGAGCTGTGGCAAGCAGAGCCTGGGTACGACCTCAGGAGGCCTGGGGCAGCCCACCCCAGTGCGGTACCTTGCCTGGGGCTGAAGGGTTCAGGAGCAGCTGGAAAACCACCAGGCGGGAACCGTACCTCCGTTTTCCCCCCTCCCCAGAGCACGGACAGACGGGGCCACACTCTTAAATCAATATTCCTTTATGGCGATTCCCAAATTGAGTGAAAAAAAAGGAAGTGGCTTAGGATGGGGAGTGAGCTTAATATTTCCTGCTCAGGCTGACAGGCCTATTGGCTAGGGAGCAAGGTGTTAATTCAGTAACAAGTGGATTGGGATCTGAGAGAGAGGACAGAATTAGGCAAGTCTGGGAGGGAGAACCATGTACACCAATTTGCACGCCACAGCACCCCCCCAACACACACGCACTCCCTCATCCCGATGCACTGCGACTCGCACACCCCAGCCCTATCCCATGCACACGGGCCCTGCTGCGTCTGAGCATCTCATGATCTTTCCAAGATCATGAACTGCTGCCCAGGGGTGCAATGAAAGATTGTTTTGTTGCTGTTGCAAAAATCTTGTTGGTCTAATAAGAGATATCACCTCTGCCCACGAGCCCCGATGGCGTTTTTTCCTGATCTGCCATGCATTCATCCCCACAGCCTCTGGTGCAGGAGGGCAGTGCTCTTATCCTTGCCGTGCAGATGGGAGCCGAGGCCCCCGAGAGACTGAGCGACTCGCCCTCCTTCTGCAGGGAGAGAAGTGCGTTCGGTACCCAGGGATGCAGGAGCAAGAAGCGGCAAGGCAATCTCCCATGTCAAACCCGATTCTCTCCAGCATGAATTCAGCCCCTGAGCTGCATGTCAATGGCCAGCGTTTTTAATCCTATGGTGTTCGTACCGGTGTCTGTGATGCCCCTCTGCCCCCAAAACATCGCAACAAAATCCCCTCCCTGGGAGCTGGATTAGCCTGTGCTCCCTGAAGTTTTGCTCGCAGATCGGTGGTGGAGGGCGTCAAGGAAGCTGGCTTTAACTCGCAGGTTAGGGGAAGAGTTAAAGGGATGCGGGGAAGGCACGGCATCCCACTTAAGACTGAAGTAGCAGCAAAGGAATTGCTGGCTCTGTCTTTCTTTACAGTGGTGACTAACTAATTAGGACCCCGCGCTTCTATCTCGGCGCAGCGCCGCTCTCTAGCACCTGGCCTCTTATCCCCATCTGATTTGATTTTTTTCTAAAACTTTTCATTGCCTCTGCAACTCCCTCCGTTCGCAGCGTTTAGAAAGTGAATGGTCCAGACTGGCAGGCTTCCACGTCCTTACCCAGACATTCAGAAATGTGCTTGCACAGGCTGGCAGAAAGCATGAATGAAGCGATCATATTTACTGTGGCATGGCCAGACACCCAGCAGGTCATTTCCAATGCACTTATCAAAGCCATGCGTGCGCCGCCGGTATCCCAGGCATCAAGGGCAAGCGCACACATCCTCGGGCTTCCCTGCTGCTGGACATCCTCCCCCAGGTGATTACCCCGGGTTGCTCTGCAAATCGGAAACGACAGCAAGTCATGCAGCAGGCCAGGGGCAAAGGAAAAGGCTCGGGTGCCAGAGCCGAGTGCTTTATCCACTCGGAAGCGCAGCCTCAGGCAACACCGGGTGGAAGATAGCGCGCTACAGTCACGTTTCAAAGCCCTGCAGCTTATCGTGGTACGGCTCCTATTGTCCAGAGGACAGCAGCATACAGAGGGCCTCAATGCACGACCGGGGCAACCGTGCCGTGCGGATAAGAGGCAGCACGTACCCCAAGCGGTCTGCGACAGAGACGGGGCCAACAAACTTGCGTTCCCTAGCTAAAAACATCACGCGCTGTTGCAGTGAGCGGAGAAGTGAACCCCATTTCCGGAGCCCCAGCCCCGTGGCCCATTGCTGCAGCGTGGGGGGCAGTGTTACACCCTAAGTGGTGCCGAGCAAACTGGGCTGTTACTCAGTTCTTTCCATTTTCATTGACGGTGGCAGAGGCCATTAAAAAACCCAAACAAGCAAACCCAGGTATCTGACCCTTTGCTCTGTCCGAGGCTGCCCTGCCGGCTGGCAGGGATCAAAAGGGGCCTGTTGGGCTTCTGTCCTGAAACTCGCTTGAACTCATACCAGCCTGGCTCCTGCAAACCTATGTCCTTTAGTGGTCATAAATTAAAACGAACTTGTTGGTTTCCGATTGGGAGGAGAGGTGATTAAGGGTGCACGGGACGAAGACTGCCATGCCGGCACGCCCGGAGCCCTATTTTAGTGAGCTCCGGCCAGGTCGCGGGCAGCATCCGCTCATCAACATGCAGCGTCAAAATAGAAAACCTGAAAGCACAACTTCCCTGCCCACCTCCGACCGTCTCACGTATCAAACCCGAGCATCAGCACTTTCTGGCCTCATGAAATATTGAGCCTCCGAACTCCCGACCGCAGCGCTTTCTGTCAAGTCATTTCTGAGGGAGCGATAGGGGTAATAAATGTGCTGCTGCCACAGTGCCAGCGAAGGCACGCGCCGGAGAATGCTGCTCCACCGCGGCAGCAGGGGAGGAAGAAGGTGGACACGGCCTCTGAAAACGAGCCCGGCGAGTGACAGGCAGGATGGAGGAACAAAGCCCGGGCTCCACCGCAGGAATAGGGCGCCGGTTCTGACAACACCCGGCGGCCCGCTCCAGGGTCCCGGACGCCATCCCTCTCTACTTTTGGAGCCAGGGACAGCATCCGAGTGCAGGTGATGAGCTTGTGTCCAGGCGCTGGGGCGTCAGACCCCCTTGCCCACAAGCTGGGGACAGCCCGGGCAGCAAATCCAGCACAAGCCCAGCCCAGCGTGCTATTGCCTACTCCCGCCCGGCCACCGTACCATGACCGAGCTTGGCACGCCACCACTTAATCCAGGGTTAATATGAACTGCAATCCTGCAAATCCTGGAGGTGTTCAGTCTCTTCTTGGCCCCCTTCTGAGGCTGCCAACCTGAACCCAGTCCACACTGTAATGGAAGCAAACCTGGCTCCCGTGGAGAAGTGCAGCGGTCCGTGCCCGGGCAGGATTCAGGATTCAGCCCTCGCTGCCAGGCCATCACTTTGCCCCGTGCCTGGGTTTGCAGCCCTGACCAGAGAGGGCCCTGGGGAGAGGGTGTCGGGCAGACAGAGCTGGCTCCCGCCGGGATCAGTCCTCACACACCATGCCTCATTACCCTGACCCCTTCATCATCCACAACTGCTGGCCTGCTGCACGGGTCACGAACACCAACGACAAAAGGCAGACAGCCAAACTCACACGGGAAGCTGGGCTGATAGGGGTGTTAAAGTGCTGCAGGCTACCGCCCTCCCGGTCTGGGGCAGAGGTTGCGTGAACCGGCTGCACCCAAATCAGTCAGGTCTGATACTACACGTATCTTAAACCGGTCTCGGCCATTTCCAAACTGGTTTGTGTGCGCTGAGCTTAGGTTCTGTTACGGATTTCACTTAAACCAGTTTGTGTGCCATTGCTGTCCCCAGCCCAACGGGACTCCCCAGGCGCTACGCCCCGCCGGGCACAGGCGGCCGGAGCAAGCGGCAGCTCTGCCCCCCGGTCAGCGCTGGAGGCAGGCTCTTCTCCAGCGCCTCTCTGCCGCCGCCCCGGAGGTGGCAAGGACGGGCTCTGCACTGCGAGCGGGACCAACCAAGCGAGGACAGGGCCAGGGAGCACAGCTGGGGCAGGGAGCCCGGGGCACCGACAGCCAGGGACGGGCCCCACCTCCACAGAGGTGCTTGCCCGGGTCCTAGACAGGCGAAGGACGCAGGTCCTGCGGCTCCTTCTGCCCACGGTGCCCGGGCTCCTCTCACCACGACTGCTCCTCCCAAGCGCAGTTACAGACACGGCGCAAGCCCCTGGGCTCCATCAGGGCTTCCAGCTGACGCGCTGGCCTCGGTCTCCAGCCTGGCCTCGGCTGCCAGCCAGCAGCGCGTGCCCCGGGGGAGGACACACAGGCCGGGCGCGGGCAGCAGGCCAGCTTCTGCTCAGCACCAGCCACGCCACCACCGAGGGCACGCTTGCCTCGCGCGTGCTTGTTGCACCGGCCTCGGAAATCAGGATGAGGGGAGCCCCCGGGCAGAGCCGGGCCGCAGAGGGCTTGCAGCAGACTAGCTCCCACGGCCTCCCGTTGCCTGCCGGGGCTGCCAGGGGCGTGGGAAGAGCCGGAGACGCAAGCCTAGCACCTGGCGATGGGCGAGCTGCAGGGCCAAGCCCCGTTTCTCAGGGAGGACGGGTCTGGTCCCGGGGTGAGGGCGCGAGAGCAAGCCCAGCCCCACCCCTCAGCATGGAGGGTGGCAGGCTGGGGGCAGGCGGTGGGGCTGGGGCTGCAAGGAAGAGAAAGGTGAGCAGGTCGGCGGGGGCCTGGTAAGGGAAGAAAACAGAAGCCGCTTCTTCCCTTGCGGGTTTGCCATCATCACCGGCTGAATTTACACGAATGCCAGAGGAGGTCAGAGAGCTGCAGGGGGACCTGGGAGCCAGCTCTGGCTGGCTATGCACGCACCCATGGGACCACAACTACGTGCCGGTTATCGCCGTGCCGGCCACTCTTAGGACAGCACCCTTGCCTGACCCACTCGCGAACACCAGGCAGCCTCCGAGCCCTTGCACGCCGGAAAGGAAGAGCAGGACGCAGACAAACCTCCCCTCCGCCCTCGCTCCCCCCTGCCCCCACACTTGCATTATAGTCCTCTGCTGAGCATCCCCCCCTGCCTGGCTCCCTCCTCCATGGGCAGCCTGGTCTCTGCAGAGCAGGGGCTGGGGTTACTGAAGAGGGAGCCAGAGCTTCATCTCATGAATAATGAAGGAGCAGGCCGGCAGCATCAATTGCAGCTGCTAATGAAAGTGCCAGTGAGCGCGGCCCCAGGGACCCCCCGCCGCTCCCGCCAGAGCAAAGAAATCCTCTCCAGCCCCCCCGCCCCGCTGCGGTGAGAAGGAGGACCTGGTCCCACCCCCCACTCTGGGAACAAGAAATAAGGAGTGATCTGATGGTGGGGACCCCGAGCCTGGGGCCCAGCACAACTGCAGCCCCGTGTGCCTGGGGTAGGCAAAAGCTTGGGAACAAGATCAGTCAGAGACCGAAGAGCCCCTCGGCCTCCTGGCATCGGAAAGAGCCCTACAGCGTGTTTTGTGCTGTGTTACCCCCTGATCTCCAAGCCAATGTTACTATACTGGGGGGGGTCCTTCCTGATTTTGCACACCCAAGGGTGACACACCGCACCCCGCTATCCTCTCCGAAACCTCTGCCGTCCCTCCTACTCTGAGCCCCTCGCTGCCACCAGGATTTGAGCCCTGCACCCTATAATCCTCTGCACCTGTCCCCCAGAGAAAAAGGACGCTGGGTCTGCGACCTGGCTCGGAAGCGAGTGAAGGCGTGCAAGCCTGCGGGAGCGCGCAGCTGGACCGGCAGGACTTTGGGAGCTGGGTCTCTTCTCTAGCTGAGGTTTTCTAGGAAGCCCCACAAGGACCCTGGGCCCCATCTCAGTCCACCTGGGCAGAGACCCAGCCCAAAGGAGCAGGGGCGCCCTGCTCAGGTGGGTGCCCACGCCGCTCCACCTGCGTTGCCTGTGGCGGCACAGCTGGGTGCCTGCTCCCCCAGCTCACGGCCTTCCTGACGCTCCAAGAAAAAAAATCTGTTCCCCAGTACAAATACCAGCAATAATGCCAATAAAACCTAGCATGAGCCAGAACCCCGGCACCGGGCACACGGCCCCACAGTCCCTTACCGCAGGATGCTCCGCTTCCTAGCATGGAAACAGCACGATCTGCAGCCCAGGGGCTCTTCATGCAGGGTCCGTCCATACAAACTGCACTTGGCAAAGCCAAAGGTAAGACTGAGGTTTCAGTAGCAGACTCAGGAGCAGTCCTGGCCTTTCATGAAGGCAGAGGCTAGGAGTGGGCTGTTTGGGTCTCACCTTGCCACGGCACAGCAGAGATCTCCCCTGAGCACGGGGCTTTTCCCTCTGCCACAAGCACAGGACATGGGGCAGGTGGAGAGGCCGCCCTGCGCCCACAGGAGATCCTCTACATCCCACTGAGGATGTCTCCTAGAGATAGCCGGGGCCCATGTGCATGCTCACTGGGAAGGGGCACGTTACTGCAAACCGTCTGCCCCAGCAGTGGGGCATCGCGCGCAGACAGCAGCACGCCTATCGCTTAATAAAGAGGCGTATCTGGAGGAGTCAAACCAGCACGGCCAGCGCCCCAACCTGCTGCATGCAGACACACAGCGGCCTCCGTGCCGCGCCGGCAGCGCTCCTCCGCCCACTGCCTGGAGGCTCCTTCCTCTCTCCAGATGTGCTGCGAGATTCATCCAGGTCCCCTTCTGGATGAGTGCCCAAGACGTCTGACAAGATCAGGGAAGAGCTTTGACTCTTCAAGCCCAGGGGAGGAGAGCCCCAATTTTACCCCAACGCCCTGCCCGCTCTCCAGGGCACTGCCCTCCCTTCCCAGCGCTGGCAGAGGTGCTGGAGCATCAGGGGCCCGGCACATGGGGCCCCTTTGCAGGAACCAGCTGCAGAGGTGATGGGGAAGGAAGAAAAAGGCCAGGCAGCCTCCACTCCTGCCAGGCGCGGCCGCGCTTGTGGGCAGCTCTGCACACCCAAGCCACGGTGCCCTTCCCCTCCTCGTCGCTGCTAGAGGCAGAATGACACCGGTGCAGGAGGGGCACGGGCAGCCCCTTCTCTCAGCCGGTGCAAACGCGCGGCTCCCTCTCATTGCGGACCATTTCTGAATCGGCGCGGGCAGCACAAAGGCATGCCCATATCGGGGCAGGGGGTGAGGGTTTTCCCGCTGCTTCCTGAGCCCTTGCAGCCCCGAGAAACGTGCTGGTGAAACAGAGGGAGCAGGGTTGTCTTGGAGGCTCCTGGAATTTTATTCTCCTCGCTATCCTGCCCTGCCTAGCAGCACAGGATGACCGTGCCATACCTGACCAGTGCCTGGTTAGTCCCGTCATACTGGTATAACCACTGGTACAAGCCGCGTTTGATGCCCCGCCAAAAGACACCCGCAACGAGCCTCGTCTGTGCTGCAATGCCGGGGACGGGGCGGGACTCCTTTCCTCCACCCCTGACCTCTAGTAAAGTTGAAGGGGAACTTGAGCTTTGCAAAGGCTAGGGAATCCTTTCTGCCATTATGCTCCAGCCCAGGGCAGGGCCGTGCATTCCTGGAAGTGGAGATTTCTTTTCCTACGTGTCCCTGTGCAGCTAGGCCCTTCTCTGCAGGCTGGCACGGCCGGACTGGCTCCAGCATCCTGGCCTGTCCTCCAAGAGGCACGACTATGGCTGTGAAGGGTACCCAGCCACAGACACGCCTCAATCCTGGCACCTGCGGGCAAAGTGGGTGGCGGGGTTAAGAGTACAGAAGAGTTGGGAGCAGAGGGAAGAACCCCAGCCAGCCTAGGGTGCCGACGCTGGGGAAGAGCAAGCAGGGGAGCGGACCGGAAACCCTAGGCAGACAATAATGCATCGTGCGGGCTCCGGTGGCACCTCAGCGGGGACAGGGGAAGGCGGGACTGCCCAAGACCACGATCCCCTGGAGAGAGGCCCGTCCAGCCCGAAGACTGCACC
>JAGPOW010002799.1:700420-729667 GCA_030014935.1 Caiman crocodilus
GGAGGGGGACACGTGGGGGCTTTTCCTTTCACGCCTCCTCCCAGGGCCCAGCCCACCTGGCAGCTGCTCCCTGCTGCCTGGGTGAGAGGAGTCTAAAGGGCTCCGTGTCTGCTTGGCTGAGAGAAGACCACGGCGAAAGCAGGCCTGCTCCTAACTGGTGCTGGGGGCAAAGGAAGAGGCTTGAGCACCCCCCTTGCAGCCCCGTCTCATAGCAAGGCACGCTTGATGCAGGAGATGCTGCCTCCTCCCGCTCCGCCATTCACTCCAGCCAGCCCATATGAAATGTGCAGCGCAGCAAAGGTCCTTAACGCCGCACCAGCACGGCGCAGCTCTCGGGGCTTCGCGCGACCCGGTCCCACCCTGGCGCTCCGGGGCAGACGCCGGCGGCCCCAGGGCGCTGCCGCACGGGTACAACAGGTGGACAGGGCTCTATGGGGAGGGCGCTGCGGTACTCGGCACCCCAAGGGAGGCTGCTCTGGATGCTGATAGCTCTGAATCAGCCCCCCGGGGATTACAGGTAGGAGGCAGGCGCTGCCGCCTTATCAGCTCTCATGGTTATTACAGTAATGACAGGGCCTCATTTGCATTCGCTGTGTCTCGCCCAAGCTCTCCCTTCTGCTGGGGACAGATAACGCAGCAGCTGTGATCCACAGTGTGCGAGTGCCGTGGAGCTTGGCAATGGGGCCGCGGCTCTTCCCATCTCCTCCCCGCGCTGGCCATCATCAGCATGCAGCCAGCATTTCCCCACTCGTCCTCAGCTGTGTCTCCCCCTCCTCCCAACAACCCTCCCTGCTTGGAAACAAAGGCACCAAAGTTGAATAGCTGCAAAAAGGGACCGATGCAAAGAAAAAAAAAAAAAAAAAAAAAAAGGGCAACAAGCCCTGTTGCCACAGCAACCAAGCCCAGCATCCCTGCCTGGATGCAGATAGGCTTCCTGGATGCCTGCAGAGGTCTGTGCAAGTGAGGAATCACCTGGGCACCCACCTGGCCGAGCCGGGCTGGTAGTGACCGGGGATCGGCCCGACCCTCTTTACAGATCGGGGCCGAGCGAAGTGTCATGTCACGCGGTCTCCAACCGAGGAGCTCTCCCGGGGCAGAAGGGGCTGGGAAGGGACCGGGGGGGGGGCAGCCTCCCTTCCCAAATCAGAAGGGTACGTGAGGATGTTGAGCACCATGTGGGCTGAGAAAAGCTCCTGGCCTCTCCCCCAGGTTTTGCGGGCAGGGAAGGTCAGTGCTTTGAGCGCAGGCCTGGGAGCCGGGACCTCCTGGGGCAGGAGGCACAGGGGCCAGGAGCTGGCCGCTCCGAGGCGATAACCCTGCCTGCGGTGCCGACGCCGGTCTGTTAAGCTAGGCCAGCCCCTTCCCCGCCCCGGACTCGATGTGCATGCCTGTGAAACGGGGACGATCACAGCTGCCCACGCTGCCTTTCAGGAGTCAAAACATCTCACAGTCCCGGGGGCAGCACCAAGCCCACTGGAGCGCTGCCCCTCACCGCTGGGGTTTGAGCCGGACAAGTCTCCCCCCGCTGGGTCCCGGCTCTGCTTCCTACCTCGCTTGAGGCTTATCCCGCTGCGCTGAGACCCGACGGCTGCGCTCCCTGCTACTGCCCCTTGCTTAGGGCTCCCCTTGGATTCAGGCCAGGGGAAAAGGTGAGCGGCACATGGGAGGCGGCAGCTCTGGCCACGGTATTTGGGGGTCACAGACAATGTCTACAGCAATGCCGGATCTACGATGACTCCCCTGGTCTCATCTGGGTTGGGAGGGAGCCCGAAGGACCCCCAAGGCCAATGGATGCAGCAGCAGAAGCCAAAGGCCTATCCTACAGTTAGTGGCAAAGCTTTCCCCAGGACCACGGAAGAGCCCAAGACCTCACACCGCCATTAGGACCGGCGAGCTCCTCCGGCACCTTTGAACAGCCCCGCTCGCGGGCGGCTGGATAAAACTGCGTGTGTGCAGGAGCCGGATGCTCCCGACGCCACGGACAGCACTGGAGCTACGAGGGTGCAACGCGTGATGGGAGGAAGGGCTTGACCTCTTTCCTAGTGACAGCAAGACCCGAGGCAGAAAGTTCCCGGGCTGTGCAGGAGTTAAGGGCGGCATGGGCTTGGGCGAAAGCAGATTCGGGGCTGGGAAAGAGAGAGCTGCTCCCCACCGCAAGGGCGCAGAGACAGCCACCTTCTTCCCCGAGCTCCAGCCTCTTTGCCGCTGCCAAAAGTTGCTCAGCTGTTAATTCTGATGAGCTGAGTCAGCAGAACGAGCTTGGAGAGAGACGCATCAAAGCATGTAGGCAGGAGAGAGGGAGCCAGAGGAAAATAGAGAGTGCGAGAGAATTAAATCAAAGAACACATGCAAACAAGCATCCAAAGAGCACGAGCGAGCAGAGCAGGACGCAGACTGGTGAGACGTCACCGCACGTCAGCCAAGAGTCCGCGACCGGGGCCTGAGTGTCCGGGACTCCTGGGTTCAATCCCTGCGTCGGGTGGCCAGCGGGTTAAAGCCGGAGCACCCCGTGTCTCAGCTCTGCCCCCCGTCCTGATGTCTGACCTTAAGCAAGTCTCTCCGCTGTTCTGCAATTCAGTTTCCCCGTCGGTGGCACAGGGTAGGTAGCATCTCCCAAGAGGACTGCGTGCTTATAACGCCCGGTGCAAGTGCTAAGCACTGTCGTTACGTCGGCTCTGGTGTCTGGCTTGGACTGCTCCTGCCCAGCACGGGCTGACAGCTCGGATGAGCGCGCAGGCCGGCGACGCGGGGACCAGGAGCCCCCGTGCGGGTGTCTGCGATGCCGTCTGACACACCGGCTGGTCGCTGCTGCACCCCAGCTGGAGCAGGAGCGCGGATGTTTCAGGGCATAGGCTTGTTTGTCGACAATGTTTGCTCATGAATTGAGTTCCTAGGCAGGGCTGTGTGCATCGAAAGGCTATTTGTCTTGAGATACAGCCATCAGGAAAGTCACAGGATGACAGGGAGACTCTGCACACACAGCCAGTGAGACTCAGACAATGCGGAAGAGGTTGGCAAAGTTTCCATTCCCTCTCTAGTCTCCAGCAAAGCTACCATTGACTTCCTCCACCCACATCGGGCCGCGGGGGGCTCCCAGTCCGGCGTCACGCCCTTCAGTCCCAAATGCGACTTTTGGCTTATCTGCCGCTCCCCTCATTGATCAGAGACTTTTCTTCTGCGCCCAAGTTTCTCCAAACGCTGGTAGGAGAGACGCGCAGAGAAAGACGCTGCTCCTGCCCTAACACAGAGGGGCGAAGTTAAAAGGTGATGGGACAGCAGAGATCTGCAAGAGGAATCGGTGTGTACTGGGGCTGGAAAGCAGGCAGCCACAACCGAACAAGAAGAAAGGACAAGGGGGGGAAAAGCCAGGAGCAGGTTTGATGCGGAGCGGGGGAAGACGAGGAGCAGGGTTGCACTTACAGGAGGCCAGCGTCGGGAGGGGCAACACTGGTGAAGGAAGTATGAGCTTGGAGACATCAGATGAAGATGTAAAATAGCCGGGTCTTGAACACTGGCAACTCTGCGGGGTTGCACGTTTGGAGGGGGTAGACCGACACAGGTGATTGGGTCTAATTAATTAATTATTCACACTCAGATTGTAGCCGGAGTAGCATTTGGTTCCCATGCTGCTCAGACAGCAATAACTAACAACCCAATTGCTGTCTCACCCCCTCTGCCCTGCCGCGTGCCACAGCCCCAGGCGCCACCCTCTCGCGACCCCTCCTCAGCCAGGACTTTTCCCATTCCTCTTCCAGGACAGCGTCCCGAAGATCAAAGCAGACAGCGATGCCTGTGAATGCAGAAGGGGTGTAGGGTTTTTTGAACTCGAAAGCCTGCTTAATAACTATTCTCCAACTATTTGGGTTGGTCTAATAAAAGATATCAAATTCACCCGAGGAATCTGGTCTGCCTGTGAATGCAGAACACATGAACACAGGGCCTGAATCTGCCAGGTGCTAAGTGCCTTCAGGAAGCTAAGAATAAGGTGGGTCTGGGTCCAGGACCAGGACCAGGCGCCTCTGCTCACTAGTGCTGGTGAGGGCAGAAGGCTGCCCGGCCTGTAGCTGAACACAACTTCCGGACACTCGGAGGGGGCTGCCAGGTGTGGTGCACAGGACAGTCCCTTGGCTCCGCTGCACCCGGTTTCACCGGGAAAGGCTCTTTCGCACGCCCCCCAGAATGAGCCAACCTCTTCTTTTAACGCAGTCGGAGCTGCAGCTGCCCATGCAGAGATGAGCCTGTGGCACCGAACCCAGCTCAGTACGGTTTGGTGGAAGTGATCCAAGCTGGGAGGAGGAAGGCAGAGGCAGCAGAAATTAACCTTTAAGAAAACCTCTTAAAAAGCCTCTGGCAGGTTTTTCCATCTTTCACTTAAAAAAAAGAGAAAGAGAGAGAGAGAGAGAGAGAGAGAGAGAGATGTTCCTGCTTCTCACAATGTGGAGAAGAAAAAAAAAAAAATCTGACTCCTTTCTTGGATTACTGCTTTTAAAGGCTTAATACAAAGGCAAACTCCGATGCAATGCTCCGGGAAAAGCCTGCCCCAGGGCTCATTCCAAGATAATAGGATATGAATTACAAACTGGATAAGCAGCACTAAGTAATACAGTGACACCAGAATCCCTTCAAAGTGTCTCCAGTGATATAGTGAAGCCTGTAAGGGGCTTTTTCCATTCTGTGCAGCTGGGTATTTCCTAGAACAGCTCTGCTGTCGCTTGGGCAAACTCCCTGTAGTATTAGCTGGGGGCCGAGTAGAGAGGCAGAGTGCGAAGAGTGATAAATGGAGGGGGGGAACGATGGAAAGAAAGAAGGAAAAAAAAAAGAGAGAGTGAGCAAAGGGCGTATATGGCTGGCTGGACAGATAGATAGATAGATAGAGTGCAGCAGCCCTGGGAAGGGAGACATGCATGGCTACATCATTTTCCTCAAGTAAATGATTTTCTGATACTAAACGCAAACACCCCTGACAAAGCCCCTGGAGCTACATGCGGGGAAAACATGGCCAAATTTTTCATAACTGTTTCAGCAGAAGGGAAGCAGCAGCCACGGGGACCCTAGGCAGGGGAACGCGTGCGTATGTCGCTGGAGCACAGGCGTCTTCTTCCACATTATGCTCAAAACCTGCATGCGTGTGGCTGCAAGGGGAATCCAAAGAACAGCATAAACACCGCACGGAGCCAGCTTCTTCTAATCAAAGGCGTTAAATCATCGAAACCTGCTCGCAAGGAATAAATCGAGACACTAATAATAAAGCAGCCGCTGATAAATTCTGGCTGTCCCCCCATGAGCGCGAGAAGCGCGGCACGGTCCGTTCCAGCGCAGCACCGCCGAGACCGAACGGACCAATCTGGTGTCAGACCGGGCAGCTGGGGACTCTCCCGAACAAAACCGAGATCCTCCTGTTCTCCCAAACCCCACCCCCTGCCATATAAATTAATGAGAAATCTCCATCAGCTGCCAGCAGTACAGGGTTTATGACACACAGCGGGGCAGTTCTGCTTCCATCCACTGGAGATCAATGATAACTTGCACATTACCCAATTCATCACAAATTACTGATTAAAAAGACCAAAAAAACCAAAAACCAACTGTACAGGCGCGCTCTCTCATTACATCGTCTCCCATCAGCCAGCACTGACGTTGAGATGCTGCTCCCGGTGCAGTCTGCTCTCCCCTGCCGTAACCCACAATGACGGGGACCCTTGATTACGCTTCTGGTATTGACAAGCCCTTGGATACATCTCAAACCCAGGGCCATTCAGAAGTGCACATGGAAGCAATCAAGGCTTGTACCCCAATGCCAGTGCCAGCCTCATTTCTCTACTAAGGGCCATCAGGAAGAGGTGGTCGTACTGCCTGCTGCTGGAAAACCCAATAAATAGACCATGACTGACAACACAGCCCTTCCACCAGCCGGTCATTAGGAAATGGCTGGCTTGGAGGTAGAGATTGCCATTGTTAGCTACAAAAATATAATACTTCACAGGCTAATGGGAAGCTTTCACTGTGGACCTCAAACCCCTTAATTTACCTATCAAAGCGACTAGGTAGTCATTCATAATAATAATAATCATAATAATAATAATAATAATAATAATACACTTAATTCTCAATTTATGAGATGTGCCAATTACCCTGTTTCTCAGATGGGCAAACTGAGGAACAGAGAGGAGGCAAAAGTTGCCCAGGGGCAAGGTAGAGTTAGAGGGAGAGGCTATAATTGAAGCCTGAAGCCCTGGCTTATGCTCCAGGTAAAGGCCAGCACTGCCTTGCTCGCGACACGGCGCCAGGGAAAGCAACACCCAATTCAGTGACTGCCGAAACCGCTCCTTGCCACCCATGCCACACAGAAACATGGCACAGACCCCAACCCAGAGCCTGTTTGAGAGCCCAGGGCTGCAAGGCTGAGATTGCGAGGCCAAAGCTGGAGCACGGGGTCCAGTCCTGGGTGCTGCACTTCAGGAAGGACATGGATAAGCTCAAGAGGGTCCAGAGAAGGGCCACCCATGTGATTAGGGGGCTGGAGGACAGGCCCTATGGGGACTGACTCCAGGAACTGGGTCTGTTCACTCAGAGTAAGAGCGGGCTGAGAGGTGGCTTGCTAGCCTCCTACAAGTGCGTCGGGGCTGAGCACCAAGATCTTGGAGAGCAACTCTTCGGGAAGGCACCCCAAGGAAGGATGAGGGCCAATGGGTACAAGCTAATGGAGGGTAAGTTCAGGCTGGACATAAGAAAGAAACCTTTTCTCTGTAAGGGTCACCAGAATCTGGAACGCTCCCAGCATCAGTGGTGCAGTCGCCATCCTTGGAGGTGTTCAAGAAGCTGGATGTTGAGCTTGTCTGAGCCCAATAACCCCTGCCCGTGGCAGGGGACTGGACTCGATGATCTTGCAGGTCCCATCCGGTCCCTTGATTCTATGACTTGTCCAGGTCTATTGCAAGAGCAAACACATGCACCGACTCTCGCATTACTTCCGCTGCCCCAAAGCAGGTACAGGCTACGGGAGCGGGTTGCTTACCGTGGAAACACCGCCACCACTGCCTAACCAATTAAAGGATAGAAACGTTAACAGAGAGGGCCACAGGGGAACGATAAGGAGGCAGACGCAAGCACCTGACCTGGAACAGGGCCTAGACGCTGACCTTTGTGAAAAGTGCCAGAGACATTTAAGACCCAGGCAGACAAAGCTTTGGCTGGGATGAGATAGTTGGGGCTGGTCCTGCTGCCCCCGCCCCGAACAGGGAGCGCCGCAGTCCGGGCTGGGTGACACAGGATAAGGGCACGCGGCCTGGTACAGGATCGCGTCCCACAACCCAAACACCAGGGAAGTCCAACCGCGTTGTGCTACCAGCGCCACAACAGAGCCCGCTCTCAAACAAATGGTGCCGGTGCCCTCCGTTGAATTTATTAGCCAACTTTCAAACCGTGTAGTACCGTATAATTTCGAGCTGAACCCAGCGAGAGCGGGAGAGACACCTATCATAGAGCTCTATTGTGCATTGGATCCGTGTGTCAGCATGAAACAAACACTGCATAGTACAGAGGGAGATGACAAAGCTCAAGTGAGTGACTGGAAATTATATTCCACTGATACAGGGAGCGTCTGTGGGTCTATTTATGTTTCTCAGGCTTGTCATTCGTCTCGCTCGCTCTCCTTGGATTTCGCCGGTGACATCTCATTACAGAAGCTTTTCCATGGGAAGGAGGCTATGGAGTAGGGCACGGGGACCTGAGTAGGTCCCCATTTCCTCCAGGAGAGGTGCCATCGATTGAGATGCACTCATGGGGACAGTTCCCCAGGCTACCTCTGGGGAAGGGGAAATGGCACGGAGAATACACTGAATCCCTCGCCTGTCACGAATGTGCTAAAGATGCAAATTTTACAGCCTGGAGAAACAGCAAACAGAGAGAGCAAGGCTAGCCGGGGAGAGAGAGATCAAATACAAAGAACAGCGAGAACTTAACAGGGTCCTTCCCGAGCGCTGGGGCTGCCACGAGGCCACTCCACCTGAACTCAGACACGAGCTTCCAAGTCTGCTGCCTCTTGGCTCCAAAGCACAGGTGCCTCCCTAAATCCGGGGGTGGGGGTTAAACCCAGCTCCTTGCCATCTGCTACTACGGCCCTTGATCCGGTCGTGGTTGAGCAGGAGCAGACAACCCCGGCATTCCCAAGGTCTCGCGATGGCCCCCAAAAGTCTCCCAAGAAGTATGGCCCTCCTGGTTTTGGAGGACAAGCCAGAAAGAGGAGCAGGCACAAAATGATGGTTGGAGTGGGGGAAACTCAGGCAAGATGCCAAACCTTAGCTTCTGTACATACCGAGGATGAATGTTTCCCTCTACGCTTCCCATCTCACCCAGCTCTCAGGTAGAGCCTCCCCCGAGCCAGGGGCTCCCACTCTGCTCTTAGTGTTGTAAGGATGCCCTTTCCAGCAGGGAGATTTCTTTATTCCAGGAAATACAGCATCAGTTTCTCCTGGGCTGCCAAGCCCAGCCCCAGCCCCAGCCCCAATCCTAGCACCGCTGTCTCATTTGCTGCAGGTATGCAAGTCTCAGGCCTGCACAGCCTCTGGATTCTGCAAAACCCCATGCATCAGCTTCAACAAAAAACCCCAAATAGGTTTGAGCAGTTATGTATTAAAAAAATCCCTAGATATGACCTGGGAGTAACTAATGTAGCTGTGTCTGCCTGAGTCGGAGAAAGCCTGAAACAACGGTTTAAGGGCAACCAGGCCCTCTGCTCATCTCCGTGTGGCGCAAAGTCCACAGCTTAATGACAGCACTTTAATATTCAGTTAATGCTTGGCATTAACTATGCTGCTGCTGATTGTTTTGTAAATGGAGCTGTGAAGGGAGTGGAATTTGCCTTCAGAAAAGCAAATATCAACATCTCAGGGATTTATATTCCACTTGCAATCTCTTGGAAATAGCATCCTGAACTTGGGAGGTCACACATGCCTTCCCATTACAAAGTGATTTTGTAGACACGCTCGTTTGCATCGTTCTGCTGAACGAAGGCCACTGAAGACATTTTTGAGCAGGGGTCTTGCTTTGAGTAGGAGGGTTGGACTACATGACAACCCGAGGCCCCTTCCAGCCCTCATTTCCTACGAGTCTAAGACGCACAGATACCCATCCACCCCGAATCAGCATCGCAGTATCTCTACACCACCTGCTCCCACTCCAGTATGACATCAAGTCCGCTCTGCTTCACATTCCTCAAGGCTCCAGTTATAGCCAGGGTCTGCTCATCCCCAGGACTTGCAACAAAAAATGCTAGGCAATACAAGGATCTGACTACCGCGTCCCCAAGCCAACCCCTCTGAATCTTGGGCACGGTGCATCTGCAGAAGGGCCTATACAAGAGCCACAAAAATGCCTGCCACGCAGCAATCTCATCATGGCACACCAGCCACTTAGAGGAGTGAAGGAAGCAGACCCAGCACATCCTCACTTGCCAGCCTCCCCAACATTTTTATGCAATACCTGCTATTTGAAGCAAGCCAGCCCTTGTCAACTGCTAAAGAGGGATGGGCTTGTATAGCCCAGGCAGGGAAGACACCCCAGCTCTCCCCAAATCTTCCCTCCCTCCAGCACATCACCCCCAAGAAATAGCCATTATGATGCAAGACTACTGCAGCAATTCCTCTCTCACACAAAAGCCATCAAAGGGAACCCATGCAACGTTGAACGGAGCACCCCGCTACAGGGCATCTCGACAAAAGTCTCCCATCCAGCCCAGCTGCATTCACAACAGGACTAGCCATGGACGTGGCCCACCGTGTACATCCACAAAACGCTCTCTCTCGGGATACAAACCCCAGATCAAGCAAGAAGTGCAACAGGCCCAACTGCCCCAGACACCACGCCACTCCAAAGGCGCAGGATCAGACAAGAAAAAAAAACCAGGCACTTACTACTTTGAAGTCCTCTGGGGTGCACGCCTCTCCGCGGAAGAAGCAAGACAGCAGCATTTCCCGGATGTCATGCCCAGCACGGTCATAAAACTCCAGCATGTTGAAGGGCTTGGCCTTGTAGTTTCGGAAGTTGGCCTTGTCCTGCAAGATCTCCAGCTGCTTCTCATCAGCCATTTGGGTGTCGGGGATCTCATACCTGAGAGAGATGGTGCACAGAGACACTGCTCAGTTTTAGATGCAGGAAGCCCGCTCGCACACAATTCGACTGGGTCCGGTCCAGCTCCCAGGAGCCCTGCTAGTTCACGGGAGTTGTATCTGCATTGCCTCTGGTGTCCCTGGCAGGAGAAGGGCCCGTTCGTTGACGTGGCGGCTGCGCGCAGAAGCAAAGGGCAGAATCTCACCTTGCCTTACAGCAAGAAAGGAGGCAGCAGACAGCATCCGGACACCTCCAGCCCTGCCCCGGCAGCACAGGACCCGGCAACCTCCAGCACGGAGACACAGCCCTGTGCGAGGATGCAGCAACAGGCCTCCACAAAGCTGCCAAGTTGTTTTTTTTTTTGCCAGCGTGTGTGACAACCTTTAAATATCATTTCATCAACTGACTTGCATATTTGCAAGCAATTTGCCTGTAACGACCATCATCATTCAGCGCGCCCTGCCTCATTGCACAGCAGGGCTTGGGGGCTGCGCGCAGCTTTGGCAGGTGTTGGCTATCTGGAGTGGAGAACAGGTGGCTGCTAGGAGGGGCAGGGCTGGAGAGAAAAGGTGGGAAATCCCTGGGAGCAACGAGGGGCCTCCTCGTGGGGCTGAGCAGGTGGAGGGGGGAGATGTCACGGATGGTGAGATGGGGGTTGTAAGCCTCCTGCCCTTTCCTGACCGCAGCCCTCCAGGTGAGCAGTGCAAGGGGAGGTAAACGGCGCACCTGCTGCAGGGGCCCCATGGCGCGGGACGGTGCAATTGCATCCACTCTCCTTCCCAGCTCTCGGGGATGCTTGAGCGTCAAGGGGGAAGCAGGCACTTGGCAGCTCAGCCTCGAAACCTGCAACACCGAGCCCCAGCTGCATCCCCTCTGCCATAGGACAGCCCGGCACCGAGAACCGCAGCCACATTGCTGAGCGGCAGCTAGCGACCAAGAGGAAATGAGGAAGAAAACTGCCTATTTGAGAGTGCCTGGGGGAGACGGAGATTTAGGCAGGCTGGAAATGACCAGAGGAGCAGAGTTAAACATAATCCTTCTTAGCACCCGTATGAAAAAAAAACTCCTTTCTTGCCTGCCTTAGAGTTGGCCCTGCAGCCATTTTTGTGCCAGTGGGAGCTTCCCTGTTCGCTCCGGCAGGAGCAGGGTGGGCGCAGAACAGCCACAAGCAAACGGATGCGGATTGAAACCTTCCGGGACACGCACTGGTGTTCACAGAACGGATCAGACCCGTTCTGCAGCCAGGTGGGACTTCCTGTTTGTGATCAGGCTGCACACCGCGTCCACCAAGTCATTACAGCAGCGGCCAAGGTATTACCCTGAAACACAGGCCCTTGTCACTTGAACTAACGAATCCCCATTAGCTCTCAGCTCTACAGGGCCTAGGACAGAGAGTCGAGCAGCTGTGATTACATCCAGTGGGCATCCATGTACGCACCGGGTCACACACGTGGGCTTTGCGTGCACGCTAAAGGCAGTGGCCACTGTTGCATTATGCCGGGCACCGCAGCCAGTCACATTTTCCTACCGACAGAGGCTGGACCCTGGCAGCCAACGCAGCCCCGGTGCTGGACAACAGTGGGGCGCGTGGGAGCGGAAAGCAGGGACTTCGCGGGATGAGTGCGCAGCGGTGCACAGCCCCACGCTAACAGGTGGAGCTTTTGCAAACGCGGGAGAAGACCAGAGCGCCCGGGGCCCATACTGAGGTATGGCAGAGGCCTCCGGGACTCTTTCCCAACACAGCGTGAATGCGAAGTCAGCACATTATGGGCTGTCCCTCACCCTCCCACCCAAGCTGGTGAACGAAGCATCATCTCCCTAAGTCCTATAACTGCGTGATTGCCGTCTCCCACCACCTTCCCCCCCCGCTGTGGCTCGGCTCCGCTTACGCAGGCCGTTCGTTCTGTGACCGAGGAGGACTGCCAGCACGCCCAGGCCTATCAGCCAAGTAGCTCTGGCCTGGGGGCCTCACGGTGACAAGTGGCTGGGTTGCAAGACCACTTGGGACCCTGCTCAGCAATCGTCCTCTGTCGGCAGGGATCGGCAAGAGCCCGGGCCGTTCAGCCGCAGCTGTTCGCTTCGTCTGGGTTGGGCCAGCCTGCGCCAGGGCTGCGCTTGCCCCATTGCACTCATACACGCACGTGGACACAAAGGAAACCTTGTTACGCCAGCCCTAGCACGGCGTGCCGGGGGGCGCCCGCAGTCAGTGCGCCACCATGTCCCCTCTCCAGCTATACGTATCGGCAGCATCTATCTGTTCCCATGGGGACTCCCATGGTTGAATGCAAGAGGATGGCCATGAATGTGACTGTGGGCATTCAAGAGCAGGCAGGCCTGCAGTGCAGAGGGCACTGCTGTACGTGCAGAGAATGAGATTACATTGGGTCTGAATACTTATAGCACTCCACTGGAGCATGAGACGGACAGAGGGGTGTCCAGGGAGAGACCCACGTAGCGTGTGTACCGGCACAGGGTGCACGCAAGGCGCCATGCAGATGAGCCTGCGGCCTAAATGCCACGTCTGTGGGCACCCCGTGCCTGTTGCAGGCAGCGCATTCGGATGAATGGTGCTGTCCTGTCTGGCCTGGACGGGCAGTGCTGGGCTCATGCAGTGCCCTTGGGGCTCGGTTGCCTCAGACCCACCTGTTATTGAGCAGAGCCAAGAGCTCTCCCGCGTGGTACAAGTCATTCTTCGTCACCCGGCTGAAGCGAAACTCATTGAGGTTGCAGAAGGTAATCGCAGGGAAGTTCAGCCTGGTGGTGGCCACCTCGTCCAGTTTGGTAACGTGGGGGTACAGGAAGTAGTACTGGATCCTCTCCGTGCAGACAAAGGCCAAGAGGGCCATGGAGCCCAGGAAGCAGAAAGTCCAGATAATGCGTTTGAAGGAAAGCCTCTCGTAGGAGAAGATGTGGGACAGGCCATGCAGAGTGGAGCTGCTGGCAAAGGCCTGGATGCTCACTGGGTGGCCGTTGTCCACCTCCTCCTCGTCCACTTTCAGGTCCATCATGGTCAGGGCTGAGCGGAGGATCTGGCCACTCTGCAAGGAACAGAGGAGCCCCTTAATGCTGGCCGGCCACCTGGCCGGACCGACCCGAACGCTGCCGTTTCTCCCAAACCCGCCGCCGGGCGCTCAGACGACAAAGGGAGCGAAGGCGCAGAGGCCCCAACACACACGAGCCCCAAGGAATGGATTGAACGATGGAGCTGTAGGGGAAGAGGCTTGCAGCTGCCCCAAATGATCCGCTGCCCTGGGGATTTCATCAGGCCCTTACCCCTCCCAGCCCCGGTTTTTACACCTGGCACCACGGGGCCGGGCACCAGCACTAATCACCTTGCTCCCCCCAAAGCGCCCTTTCGCAGGCGTACTGGATCCTCCCCCTCTCCTCCCCCTCCTCCCCCCCGCATGGCACTGGCATGTCAAGAAAGAGACCCGAGAACCAAGGATCCAAACCTGAAGTCAGGGCCAGCGTCCGCAGCCGCGTCCCCTCGGATCCGGGAAGACTGGTCCTGGCAGCAAAGGGCCACGGGGTCCCTGCACGCAGGCAGACTCTCTCTGCCTCTCCCTGTCTGGAGGAGAAGGAGAGAGCCAAGGAGATGCGCCCGCGCAGGGATGCGAGAGCCAAGGAGACCCCTGTCTGGAGAAAAACCAGAAAGAGGGAAGGAAGAAATAGCAATCGCCCCTCTAGTACCTGCGCGGGGAGGGCGCCGGGCTGTGCTCACTGCCGCGGCTGGGGGAAGCGAGGGGGATCACAGCCGGGAAGGATGCAGCTGAGGGGAGAGGAGAGCGCTACGGAGAGAGGGGGAGAGGGAGCGCGGGCAGCGAGCCTGTCTCCCTGCCAAGCACATGGATACCTCCCCTTGTGGCTAGCTGAAGCTCGCTATTCCTTCAGACGCGTAATCCGTGGGAATTCACGGTCTCCATGCCGGCGGAGCCCGGAAGGGTGAGTGGTGGTGGACCGGGTGCTGCAGGGGCTCGGGGAGACTGGCTGTGTGCGTGTGCGTGTGCGTGTGCGCGTGTGAGAGGGAGACGGAGCAGGGAGAGGCAGCGGCAGCGGCAGCAGGAGGAGGAGGAGGAGGAGGAGGAGGAGGAGGAAAGCGGCTCCGGAGGTGCCGAGGCAGCGATTGCAGTCTCGCTGTGCTGTGCTGTGCTGGGCTGGGCTGGGCTGCCTGGCAGGAGCTGTCGGTGCTGATGCTGCGTGCATGTGGATAACGTGTGCGCGCGCCTCCCCTCCCCCGCGGCCGGCTCAGATCGATGCTCTGCTCCTCGCCGAGCTGAGCCCACCGCCCGCCGCCGCCGCCGCCGCCTTGGCCAGCCAACTACCCCGCGGTGGCCGGGGAGCGCGCAGCGCGCCGTGCCTGCTTGCCGTGCGGGAGTCTCGAGCACAATGCCCCGACTCATCCCACCACAGGGACGCAGCCCGGCTTCGAACAGAAGCGTTATTGTGGCCAGAGCAGCCTTGAGAGACCAGCGCCCCGGGGCTCAGAAGAAGCTGAACGTCCTCTTGTTCAAGGCCCTCTCGCCCCTCAAGGCCAACAAGACAATGTAGAGTCGCTTCTCCCTTGGTCCGTCTCTCCCTTGCCCTACGCTTCCCTGCACGGCGCAGGAGAAACACCACCCAGCCAGAAGGCAGGTGCACGTTGCACGGGTGTCCAAGACCACGCGAGGTGCACGGGAGTGGAGAAGTGGGCCCATCCCCTCGCTCCGCACACTCACTCGTTTCTCCAGCAAAGTATTGTCCCCTTACCCCTGCCCCCCCGTTCTCCTGTAGCCTGCAGAACCGTGCAAAATAGTCCTAATGATGTGCTGCCCGGCTAAAAAACCTGCTCCCTGTCCTGACCAGGAGGATAAGAGCAGAGAAATAAAAGTCCCAAGATGGTTTTGCTCACGTATAAAAAAAAAAAAGTTAGATTTGCCTTACGGGAGCGGACAAGAGGAGCTCTGCGGAGGGAGAGGCTTGGTGCAAGCAGGGGTTTGCGGCCGGGATTCCTCCGTCCTGCTTGCACGGGCAGCAGCTCAACCTCTCCGCACGCAGGACCTGAAATAGTCTTTTGCGGCCTGCCGCGAGCTGCATGTTCTGCTTTTTAAGTTCTGTTTCCTTTGTGCCGGGCTCAGCGGCCATTTTGTTCCTCGCACTGAGACACACACACACCGTGCTCTCCAAGTCACACGCCTGCAAGCTGCGCTTTGCCTCTGACCTTTACCTCTCTGGAAACATCCCCTTCCCGTGCTAGGGCTGGGCCCCTGCTCTGTGTGCCGGCCAGCCCAGCACTTCCACCGCTTGGAGACTGGCTTCCTCGCTGCACCAAGCACTTCGCCATCACCACCAAGCTGCTGGGGCTGGAGGCCAAGCTGCAACCCCCGCAGCCACTGCCACCACTGCTGAGGATGAGGGTGCAAGCGGCTGGGTGGGAACACCCTGCCACTGGGGCTGGGCTGGGCTGGGCAGCCCTGCCGCCATGCTGCACTGAGCCCCTGCCACCCAGCACCAGGCCAGCATCTCGGGGGAGTGGACACGCATTGCCCTGTGATAGCCCACAGGGTCCCCTGGCAGTGCCATCCACAGCTACCGGGGCACATGTGCCCCTCACACACGCACACCTGCTCCTCCCCACCCCGACCCCCCCTCATACAGTGCTGGTGACTGGGGTGGGGGTGCGCCAACATACAGTTTCGCCCGGGGTACCATGTTCTTGAAGGCTGGCTCTGGAGGTACGGACACATTTTGTTCCTACTGAACTTGCCGCCTGGGCTTGCCTTCTTGACAGGACGGTAGCCAACAGGCCATTTATTTATTTAGCCAACGCAAAGCCACAAAGCCAAGCGATAGCAGGAGTCACAAGACCAGTGCAATAAGGGGCCAGATCCTTTGCACTACTGGGAAGTCTGGAATCGCTCCAGATCATTTTCCCCTCTTCGTGCCCTCCTAGAGCCAGGACTACATTTGATACGACTGCCCCATTAGGGAATAGTCACATATCGAGAGGTGGTAAATGCAAAAGATGGAAAAGTGCGCTGCTGTCAGTACAATGTCCCCTAGCCTTTCTCCAACCAAGAAGTGCACACCAGGCAGTGAGGACTAGGGTTTTGAAAGTACTTGGGTTTTCAAATACTTGGGGGCTAGGGTTTCGAAACTCTATACTTTCTCTGGAGGTTGCAACATTACGGTATTTTTATAGGAGCTACCCCGCCACGAGCAGCCCCATCGTGTTGCCGCCAGGCCCCCCAGCTGGACGCAGTTTATAGCCATGCCCAGGACCAGCGTGCAACCCATCCAAATTGGTGTTCGGCTACCTGAACAATTTGCACAAGCCTTACTCAAGTGTGAAGTTGGGCATTTGCAGGTGCAAGCCCCTGATGTTTAAATGCAGCAGCACACAAGCTAAGTGTGCAATGGCACACACACACGAGCCTTCATGCCGGTGACAGTCCCCTATGCATCACAGTCTCCCTCTGGACAACGACACTTTCTTTGTGTAGACACCAAACACGTCCAAACCCCTGAGCAAGCAGGTGCACTGCTGAGTATGCCGCACTCTACAGTCCTGGTGCTGCGGCTTTAAAAGCCTAGTGTCAACGGCGCCTGTCCTCTTCCTTCGGCCCTAATGGTTTGTTGCATGCTTTGGCAAAGTTAGCTGATTCCCAGGCCACAGCTGGAGCTCCATCCTACCGGTGAGTGTCTCATCCAACCATGGCTCCCCAAAGCCACTGAATAATTGCAACTAACTGTGGTAAGGACAAGATACTTGGGCTGTTTCCCTGCGATGTCAGTCGCAAAAATGGGATTCGACATCAGACTGATGCAAGCCAGCAGGGGTGAAAGTGGATTAACCGCTCATGGTGCATTAGTTGCAAGCAGAGGGTAGGACCCAGGCTGTACGTATTACACAAAGGCCTGATGCAAGATCCTTTGCAAAAAAAAGCAGAGGAGTGGCGCCCTGCCCATCACCAGCATGAAGCGGTGGCGATCTGTCAGCGTGTGAAGCTTTAACTGCTACACATAGGAGACTAGTCTTTTGATCCCGGCATCTCTCACTGCTGAAAACAGAAGTCATGTAATTGTTCTCGGCAGAGTTTCACTTGTGCAAACCGGGGACGCAGGCCTCATTGCTCTCCTTACGTTCTAACCCAACCCATAGGAGCACGTGACCGGGACACATATTGACAAGCACTCGCTTTCATGGTTCAAGCCCTCAATACATTTCTCCCTCTTGGTCGGACCAAGCAAAGTTTGCTAAAGTTCAAAGCATGCTGCAAGGGCTGTCCGTCTGGTCAGGCTTTTCCCCAGGTAGCCTGTTAAATGCAGTTTGTCTTCGCTCCAGACGTGCTCAGGACTCTACTGTTGAACTTGCAATATGTCTCACGCCTTTCCAACCAAGAATTTCAATGCCCTTGACAGGCTCCTGGGAGGTAGGGAAGTATCATATAATTTTATAGATTGGCAGTGAGTGATGGTGTGTGATTTACTCCAAAGGTCAAGCAGCGAGCCAGTTTCGGAGCTAGGAAAACAACGCCGGGGGCCTGGTTCCTGGTCTCAGCTCTAACCACTAGGATAAACGGTGAGCAAACTTTCTTTAGCATGGCAGAAAATACAAACAAGTATATCCAAGCAACAGCATGTGCTGAAATACAAGAATGCAGAAGAAAAAAGTTGCCATGTGAACTGCAAGAGTGATGGACAATCTATTTTGGGATGCGGCAGCTTTCAAACTTTTATTCTATCAAATCCCAATCTGTTCTTAGCTGAACTCAACGGGGCTAATGAAAAATGCAACGGCGCTGAGTGTGCTCCGACCAGCCCCATGCGCGATAAGTAAAAGTGTTCACGTGAGCATAACATTTCGGTTATCTCGTGCACTGATCCTGCGCCTTTGCCCTCCACAACCTTCTGCGAACCCTTGCTCTTTGGCCCGCGTGCCCTCCTCCCTGCTGCCTTCGATCCATTCACACCGCAGCCTTGCACCCTGCCCTCTCGCTCCCACCACGACTCCAATTTACAAGTGTTTCCATTGCCTCCCTGCTCACTTCAACGCCTCTTCCTTGCCCTGAGTGAGGGTGCTTCCCTGCTCAGCCCAGCGTACACCTGCCACTTGGTTTCTTCCTGTGCCTTTTTCCATTCTCCCCACCTACCAAATGCCTCCCTGGGTCAATACGCCAGGGCACAGCTCTCTCCTCCTTCAAACCGCCCCTCTTCCACGATGCCAGCGCAGAACTTAGCCAGCCCGTTCACTGAGGCAACCGGGCATCCCAGAAATGCACTACGGTAGTACTGCAGCTTTCTCCCTCTCCCTGCCCTGCACTGTGGTTGCGATCATCCCTGATCAGGAGCGATCGCTGCCGACACCCTGCATATACGCCTCTTGAAACCCTGGATGGTAAAGCAAGGTCAGCTGTGTGACTCGGTGCGTCTGTCCCACTCCCAGCACAAAGGGACACTGAGGGGCTGGTGGTTTGGGGGAGGCCTGAGCAGAGACAAAGGCTAAATGGAAACCAGTCCATCCTTGCATCCAGCTGCAGCCCCCATATGACTTAATCCCTGAAGCCCATGCCACATCTGCAAGGCGGAGAGACGGTCCAGCCGCTGGTGATAGATTAGGAACCCTTCCCAGGACAGAAATCACAAGTTTAAACCACCGTAAATCAGGGATTTCTGCAGCTGCAGGATGGCGAAGCAAAGTGCAAGCTTTCCAGGAGTTCCTGGCAGACAGTGGAGTCAGGGTTTACAGACGGCACCAGCCCTGCCTTCACCTTGCTCTACGCCACTTTGCGCAGGAAGCATGCTTTTGAGGCTGGGAGACATGGCAGTTGTCCCTAGATTAAGTTCTCTGGTGAAACTACAGAGGAAGACGTGCCACCAGGATAAGGACAACACTGTTTATCCTCTTCTCTCTTGCTGATTTACTGTCATATTTCTGTGCACAGGCAAGTCGTGCTCTGCTGTACTTTCACTGAGAGTAAAGCCATCGGTACTTGCAAGAACAGACGTGCAAGAACATGGGACTGGCTGTTTCAGGACAGCAGGCACACAACCATATACATTTTAAAAAATATATAAATATATTTCTATATGTACACGCATGTACGTAGAAGCCCTCTCCTGGGTAGGCTCTGAGCTGCTCAACTGTGTTCAACGGATCCAATTCCTAGTAGCTAATGGAAATTTTTCTTCAGATGCATGTGGCTTTGGAGTAGGATAACGTATGCTTTATCCCTGCTGCTGCCACGGTAAAGACCAGCCCTAGAAGAAGTGTTTGGCGGCCTTCTACAAGCTGACTAAACTCCACCGTCCCTTAGCACATGGGGCGGCGGGGGTGGTTGTAGCCATGTTGGTCTAAGGACATAGGCAGATGAAGTTCTTTGGGTAAATGTGATATCTTGTATTAGACCAACTCAATAGTTGGAAAAATTGGTCTTTGCAAGCTTTCGGGTACAAACTCCCTTCTTCAGGCAGAGGGAGCGCTTGCAGCTTTGCTTGCAGCCTCCCAAGGCATTCCCCCTCCCATGGAGCACACGAATCTTTGAGAAGAGAACGGCAGAGGGAACATACGGATAAGAAGCATGGACATTTTTTGGAAAAAATGTAATACTCGACTTACTTCATATTGTTACTCGGCGTAAGAACATAAGCAGTGCCATACTTGGCCAGACCACTAGTCCATCTAGCCCAGTATCCTGCTTCTGACAATGGCAGTACTGTAGTAGACATTTTAGAGTAAAACAAGGATTTTGGGGGGGTGTGATTCATGAAGGACTGGCCACACATTAATGCCATGCCCCGGAAGAGATACTGGAAGACACAGACATACTTTTAACTGCTAGTAGCCAAGGGAAGGAGAACAGCTGTAGCATCCTACATAAATTAGATTATGATCTGATTTGTATTAGATGGTTTAGATTATGATTTGTATTAGATGGCTTGGATAGGGATGACCCTGCCCCAGGCAGGGGACTGGACTAGATGACCTTCGGACGTCCCTCCCAGCCCGGCTCCTCTACGACCCTATGATCCTGCTTGGTAGATGTGCTGGGTGGTGTCTTTTATGGACTGGCTTTGGGAAGGACGGTACACAAGCTATTCAGCATACAGTGCTCTTCCTCAGGTCTGTCAAAGAAGTAGACACATCCAAAGCTAAAGACCAGTGAGAACAATCGTTTTTGTTTAACCCCATTATAGCAATGACAGTAATCACTTCAAAAGTGGAAACAGGCAGCAAGCCTGTGGAGCAAAAATACATGATTAAATATAGTTATAATCTAAATACAGAACAGTTTAAGTAAATAAACCTAATTATGTAAAAGAATAAGGGCATTCAAAAGGGTAGTGGGCTGTTACCACCGGCGGGGGCACAGAGACATTCAAAAGCCAAGGGAGATGGTGAGATGCGACAGGCTATAAAGCTGCTGTCTGGGTGAAGTCCGTGGTTTTTGGTGTCTAGTGAAGTTGTCACTTTTTATTCCCAGGCCAGTCTTTGGAAGATCTGGTGCAGGTTGCTCTCGAGTCCAAGACCTGTGGGGTGAGAGAAGGCGAACGTGGCCTGCAAAAGTGGTTTCTCATTGGTCACGGGGCATTCCCATCTGTTTTTAGTGATTACGCTCATTTATGTACTCAGTTGAGCAAAAGTAATTCTTCTGGCCAGTATTTGGCTTAGCCAGCAGCTATGGCCTTCCCCACACCTAAGGATGGACACCTTTCTGCCCCAAAGTTCTGCAACATCTCTCCCAGCTATCCGACCCGTCAAGTAAAAGATGCGACCCAACAAATAGTGCTTCTCATTCCCTGGACCGCCAGAGGTTCAACACCTCTCCAACACCGCTTGGAGCAAAGGTGTCCGCTCGCTACCGAAAGAGCTGGTTACCTAGGGCGATCGATGGAGAGTGGAAATCTTAGCTGGGTGGCAGAGGCAAGCAGCGAAGGAAAGACAGACAACCGTGTAATATTTGTTGTTCTACTTTTGCCAAAGAGCCCTGTACAATCCATCCCAGCCGACTAAGCAATGCCGGGTCCTTTGGAAAAGGCTGTCCAGTGCGGCTGCAAACACCTGCTGGTAGCTCCCTTCCCAAGGCAAATGCATCACCAGTAACAGGAATTCAAGGACTCGCTGCAGGAGCCATAGGGTTTAACGTCCCCCCCACCCCAAAAAGTAACGCTGAAGTTAGACACCCGCCAGGCACAAAGAAGCCTTCCTCTGGATCTTACAAGCTTCATACATGGATGTGTGGCTCATACCCAGGAAGGCCGTTAGAGCTCGCTCTTATGGGGCGTACAACCCAGCACCCTCCTAGAAAACGTACTTATAGGTTACAGCGTGTGAATCCATGCCAAGGCAGGGGTGGTCTAGGCTTCCCACCCCAGCAGCTCAGCAGGAAGCAGCAAGTCTAACTGGGGCACCAGCTGCCCCCCCCCCGCCCCCTCCTTCCCCCTTTCCCCCTGCTCCGCTCCCTTCAGACTCGTGCTGCCTCAGGCATGCAGAGCGGATCCAATTAACAGGAAAAGAGTAATCAAGGGAAGGTGTTAATGTGCAAGTCGGTGATTAGGGCTCTTAGCACAGTCTCTAGGAAGTGTGTGCCAGGAGAGCGCGGGGTGTGGTGAGCCCCAGGGAGGCTGAGGCAGAGGAGCAGTCAGCAGAGGCTTCAAAGACCTGTAGAGGGGGAGCCAGTTAGCACAGGCACCCCCAGGATCCTGGGTTTCTCTCCCAGGGCAGTAAGGAGCTTGCGTGCCCCACTGTGCCCCGGCACGCCAGGCCAGGGAGCCCGGGGGGTCCTCCACCCTTCCCCGGAGTGCCCGGGGAGCCAGCGCCCCCGCAGCCCTGCCCCAGCCCCATGCACCGCCCCTGCTGGGGCCAGCCCTGCCCTGCCAGCCCGCAGAGACCTCTGTGCAAACGTGGAAGTCAATCGTCGCGGTGCGCTGTGACCAGCGGGGTCCCCCGAGGCTCTGTCCTTTGACTTATTTTGTTCAACCTCTTCATTAACGATGTGGACGCTGGAGTCAGAAGCGGACTGGCCGAGTTCGCCGATGATACCAAACTTTTAGGTAAAGCATTCACACCCGAGGACAGGGGGGCGATCCAGGCCGACCTGGACTGGCTCAGCAAATGGGCGGATGAGACCCTGATGGTGTTTAACACTGAAAAATGCAAGGCTCTCCACCTTGGGAGGAAAAACCTGCAGCATCCTTATAGGCTCGGTAGCGCTACATGGGTTAGCTCTACGGACCTGGTGGCCGCCTACAAGTTAATCAGGGGTGTCCACCAGGATCTGCGGGAACGTCTGTTCGCCAGAGCGCCCCAAGGGATGATGAGGTCGAATGATTATAAACTCCTGTAAGACCGTTTCAGGCCGGACATAAGGAAGAACTTCTTTACTGTCCGAGCCCCCAAGGCCTGGAATAGCTGGAGGTGGTTCAAGCACCCACTTTGAATGCCTTCAAGAGAAACCTGGAAGTTTTTCTTGCTGGGATCCTATGACCGCACCTGACTTGCTGCCCCTGGGGCAGGGGCTGGACTCGACGATCTCCCGAGGTCCCTTCCAGCCCTAACGTCTGTGAAATCCACCGAAGCTACGCGCCACATCCCAGATGCTTGCACAAACTATTCCTGGGTCACTCCAGGTTCCAGCTGTACTGGTCTAGAAGAAAAGGCAACCGGGACTTGTAGAGATGATATCTTTTATTAGACCGACAAGATTTTTTGAAAAAAAAAATGTCTTAATTGCAAGCTTTTGGGCACAAGTGCCCTTCATTCATCAGGCACTGGAGAAGAGCCCTCTCCAGAACGCACGCCCCGCAAGAGCCAGGTGGAGCCGTTCTGGGGCGTGATGCAGTCCCACAAGAGGACCCGTCTGCCCCTGCCTTTACATCGCCGCTCCATCCTGCTTGGGGAGCCGGGCCAAGGGCCGTCTCCCGGAGCTCTCGCCACAACTCCTGCCGCCAGGACAGTGCCCACTTTTCAACAGTCGCTTCGTGCTCCTTGCAGACTGCATCACCCAATCTTAAGTCTTCTCTTCAGGCCCTTCTAAGGCAACAAAGGGTGGGGACACGCTTAAAAGGGAAGACCGCTAAGATTCTGATATTGGCTTATGGCTTCAGAAACTGGGTCTCAGAGTCGTGCCTACTGCACCCGTTCCCTTAATGAGTCCAAACCCCAGCCTGGCCTTTTGCCCCACTCCTCATTTACCCAGCAAACTGACATTGTGCGATGCATTTCCGGAACACAAAGTGCAAGTGTTTCCAGCAAATGCACTTAGTGTAAACTCATGTGCCAAGGGCTGTTGCTGCTGCCCTCAATAATGAGAGCGTATTTCCATGGGAATGGGGAAAACAAGGCAATAAATCCTCCTTCCCCTCTGCTACAGTGAGACGCTTGGGATGCAGAATGGAAGGAGAAGACAATGTCAGTACTCAGCCGTTGGCACTCAGTTGGTGTGGGAGACCTGGGAGAGTTTTGGACCGATCCTGCCGCTCCGGGAGCCCTTTCCCAAGCCTGGAACAGCCGGACCCCTGGGAGCAAGGAGGGCTCCTTTGAGGAAAAGGCCATGGACAGCCTGAAACAGCCTTTTTCAAGCATTCTTGCACTTGGGACATTTTCTTGGAGACAAGATGGTTAGCTTCACACATGCCCCAGTTCAGACACAGGTTCAGAATATATATAACATCTGCTGACTTGCTACAAGTTGGCCCATGTGAGAATAGGAGCACCTCCTCCGGCATGTAACCATCACAGTGTTTCTTCTTTGCATCAGGCGTTAGCACAGAATCCTAGGACAGGAGGGTGGACGGGACCCAAGGAGGTGACATCTAGTCCAACCCCTGCTCAAAGCAGCTGCATCATCCCAGCCGAGGCTATGTCTACCTAGATCTTAAGAACCTCCAAGGGTGGAGAGTCCATCACCTCTCCGGATAACCCATTCCAGTGCTTTACTGTTCTCCTCCTGGGAGAGTCTGTCCTAATAGTCAACCTCAGCTCCCCTTGCTGCAGCTTGAGCCCCTTGCTCCTTGTCCTGTCATCTGCCAACACGGAGAACAGCCCGGCTCCATCCCCTTTGGAGCCAGGCTGCAGGGACGTGAAGGCTGCTATTCAATCCCCCCTCAGTCTTCTCTTCTCCGGACTAAATAAGCCCAGTTCCCTCAGCCTCTCCTAATAAGTTGTGCCCCAGCCAGCCCCCAAAACCATTTTTGTTGCCCTCCACTGGACCCTCTCCAATGTGTCCACACCCTTTCTGTAGCGGGGGGCCCAAAATTGGACACAGGACTCCAGATGTGGCTTCCCCGGTGCCAGGGAAGAAACGCTTCCCTCGATCTAGTGGCAATGCTCCTACTAATGCAGCCCAGGATGCTGTTAGCCTTCTTCAGAACAAGGGCACGCTGTTGGCTCCTATTCGTCCCCTGCTCTTAGCCCTAAAATGAAGGGTTTGACTTGACTCTGACAGGTAGCTCGTGGCTCTTACCAAACCATCAGTGAAAACTCAGCAGGGTGGGGAGGGAGGACAGAAGTCGGGCCGCTATCACGTGGCCTCCCGTCGACAGATGGCTACAAAGCAGCTTGGTAGTTAGGCATGCCAACTCCCTAACGTGAAGTATTCTGGTATAAAATGAGCAGAAGCTAAGGAAGCCACCTTCTCTGCCTGCTAAGACTGGGAGCCCTGGTATGCCTCCAACTCCTGTTTTGACATCTCCGAAGTTTTTACCCCGGGGAAAAGCAAACTGACTCTTTCAATTTCCAAAGATGTGATCTGGGCCTCAACGGGTGGGACAGTGTTTCGTCATCCCAGAGGCCACAGCTCAGCACCAACCGGCTAGAGACCTGGAAAGCTTGCCAGATACTTTGCCAGAAGCCAGGGTGAGGTTTCCCGGGCAGAGGGAATTGCTAGCAGAAACACTGTCCACGTTAGAAAGTCTGGCTTGCTTGGCTTCAGTCAGCTCACATTAGGGCCAAGGGATGGAGAGAGATAGAAATTATTTTGGGGGGGTGGAAATAAAGAACCAAAAAGATAAGAGGAAGGCGGGGGGGAGAGAAAGAGAGAGCCAAGATGGAGAAGGGAATGTAGAAAAGAAAAATGGGGCAAGAGAAGGAAAAAAGGCAAAACGAGAAAGAGCAATGGCGTGAACAAGAGAGCAATGGGCACGATGAAGAAGGAGCTGGGAAAAAGACAGGACAGAAGGAGGAAGCACGCAAGGCAAGTGCAATCACGAGAGCACATACAATAGATGAAGAAAGGAGACAGAGCCAGAACGGGAGAGAGATGACAGGAAGGACGGGAGACTCAAAGGGACAGCGGCAGGAAGAGAGATGGGTTTTGCCTCCCTCCAGCAAAGCCCAGGATCTGTCACCAGAGATCAGCACTATCCAGAGCCATGCAAACTACCTGGGCACCCTCGGGTGCATGCCCCACAGGCTGCTCGGGGCAGTTTGCAATTGCTCCACTGCTGCCACTGCCCCACCACTTCTCCGTTGCACGAGGCACCCACTCAGCAACCACAAACCTTCCCCCTCCCCGAGTGATCAGGGACTCCTGGGTCACCAGCCCGCCGACAAGGACTCTGTTACTGGGGGGGAGGAGAAGGGAACTCCCAAGGACGCATCCATCCTCGGCAGTTTATAAGGCCAAGCTGTCCAGTAAAGGATCCCCAATTAATGTTATGGAACAGGACCCCCCCTTTCAAGTCTCCAGAGAATGGTGAGGGAAGGAGGAGATGAGATCTGTGCACAGCCGTCGTACTATAGGAAGCCAGCGCCCTTGCCAAACCCTTCCCTGCATGCCATGCCCGCTGCGCGTGCAATCTCTGCATGTGGGCGCTGCCTGCACTGCCAGGTGTCCCACGGGGGGAAGGTCCCGTAACCTATCACCAACCCTTCGCACTATTCACTCCTCACCACTTCTCACCCTCATCTGTAGGGATGGAGTCCTCAGCCTGCGGGGACCGCATTTTTCCTTGCAAAGAAACCACCACCGTTTTCAGGGAGACTTTCTTACGAGCCTCGGCTATACACCTCCGGGTCCACTGTGGCTCCATCGTATGCACACAGCGCAGGCAGCGGGCAGGCATCCACGCCGCGCTGTCACGCTGCTGGGTCACTGTGCAGTAGCCCGGCACAGCAAACCACTACCTTAGGGACAACTTTTCTTAGCAGCCAGATACACGCTTTTCCCTCTCTCTTTTTTATCATCATTTCCTTAGACGAGGCAGCCCCCTGCTTGCAAATTGCTTCTTTATCTGGAACTACAGTCCATCTGTCGTATGGGAGGCAATTTAACTTGTATTGGTCTATTAGCTACCGCAGTCACTGGAGGTGCTTTGGCGGCGGCGTGCAATGCAGCTCTCCAAATTCCTGATGAGCTGGTAATAGCTCTTGTTTTTACAGGGCTCTTTTCCCACTGGAACAGTCCTAGACGCTTTTTCTTAAGCGTTTCCATAAACTGCACGACCCCCACGGTTGCCTGAGGCCAGATACGGGGTGTCAGTTAAATGCCAGCCATTCAGCACAAAGCCTTTCCTGTTCGCTGTTCACTCCTGGGACATTTGGAATATTTACAGCAGCTGGGGCTGCGAGTGGCAGCAATGTCCAAACAAGCTTGGGGTTTTATTGCTGAAGAAGCAGCGACTCTAGTGGCCTCAGCTACCAAAAACCAAGATAAACCACCAACGCCAAGGAGACATCAGGAACCAAGGGCTGGTCTGGAAAAATATACTCAGTCCCTCTCTGGTGTGGAAGTAACGGGAATAAAGCTAGGGCGGGCTATGGCCACGTTTGCAAAAGAAATGCCCAGTTACTTTGCACCAGTTAGAGCCGAAGATTCAGCATGCTGCTTGCACAAACTGTGTGAAATCACAGAAGCCATAGGACTGGACTACCAGGACTACCTATTACATGAGCAAATCACAAAACAAAGCTATTCACCAGCTTTGGGATCTGGGCCACAGGGACTATCACAGGAATTAAGGCCCTCTAGCATAGCTGAACTTTCTTTGCTATCTGCAGTCAGCATTTTACCATCTACCACTACTACGCCTTCCCGGGCCGGGCTCAGCTCTCACCCGCAAAGACGCAGGCCGTGCAGGAGGGTCTACCTCCCACAGCACCAGAGTTACCCTGTACTGCACATGGTGTCAGTGCAACATCGAATGTCTGCAGCGCATCCGGGCATTCGAACCGTCACTAGCACTGCGCAAGGGAGTGGACAGAGGTGAAAGAGCAGAGGATCCCATCCAGTCCTGACTCTATGTAGTATGGGGTGTTCCTGACTCTCACAGAAGTTGGACAGCTTCAGAAAGCAAACACTTGTCTGCTCAGGCCAATGCACCAAAGAGCCAAGCCTGGCAAACCTTAATGGGAGAAGTTTAATACCTTACTTGGCAGATCTGAATAATCTTGTCTGCAATTCAGCTCGCTGGCAGTTAGATCAGCTGGAAGCAGGGGGTGTACACCTCTCTCAAGGTCACATATTGGGTGGGAAAATGACCTTAAAGTTGGCTGCTGGCCAACAGCGAGTCAAGTGCAGCACTGGGTGGGAACAGGCGTGCTTAAACTGGACTGGATTGTGGCACTCTTACTTCCTGGAGTAATGCCATTGACTTGATATGACTGCTCACCAGTGCATGTATTTGGGGACTAGACAATGCTACCGGATCAGGGGGCGCTCAGAGAAAGTCCTACAGAACTGGGCAGCAAGGAAGCACCAGCCTACAGAACCAGTCAAGAAACCTACCTTGCACTTCTGTAGGTTCAGAGCACCTGCAGCAGGGGCGGGCAATTATTTTGGGCAGAGGGCCACTTACTAAGTTTTGGCAAGCCATTAAGGGCCGTGTAACAGGCAGCCCAGGGCAGATTAATATTCATTTTCTAAATTTTTTAGGGGCCCCACGGCCAGATAGAACGGCCTCGCGGGCCGCATCTGGCTCCTGGACTGCATTTTGCCCACCCCTGACCTATAGGAAGGGTTTAATTATTATATCTTATTGTTTTAAATCCACACTTGGAGCAGCGTAACAAGAAAGCTACGCAAGTTAACGCATCTCTGAGTAGCGGTAGCTTAGGGTGCTAAATGGACTTTAAAGCAGTGGGAAATCCCGGGTCGTGCAAACACAAGTGCAGTTGTGTCGACACAAATGGGAAATTTCGTTTAGTCTACACACGCCCTAGAGTAGTCGTCTATACCAGCGGCTCTCAACTTTTTGCACCTTAAGTCCCGCCAACCATTTTGTCAAAAACCCTGGTGCCATCACGATAAAAACAAAACCCCACTTTTGCACTCTTTGAGATATCGGTTGACTTATCTATTTGAAGCGCAAACAACTGATTTTTTCAATTGGGCAACGAGTTGAAGTCCCATCTGCACAACCTTTGATTCCCACTGGTTGAGAAACACTGGTTTATACAACCATATTGGTTTAATCTCTATTAACGTTGCAGGTCTTCTTCGTGGGGGACAGGGAGCATTTGTTTAGAGGGCATTGTGGGGAAGGCATTATTCCTGGAAGCTGGGATTCAGTTGATGATGCGATGCCATTTGCAGTCTTTTTGGCTCTACTTTGTGCAGCTCCATGAGGGCAGATAGGCAGTTCATCAATATAAATAATTAACAGCAGAACAGCAACATAGTCTAGCCCAGTGCGTTTCCACCAAGGTGCAGCAAGATCTTTTCCTGAGTGCTGTGGCCCAGGGACCACTCTTATTGCTGCTGGGTAAACTTGCTTTGTATGCCTTGCGCACAACCCAACTGGGAAAAGCCAAAGCACAAGTGCACGCTCCATCAGCATTAGGTCCAGGACATAATCCTAATGCATGGGGCACTTTTACCTGGCCGCAGCAGCACCCTAGTTGGGAACCACGGAGGTAAACTGAGCCAGCACAGCAGTGACGTTCAGCTGGGGTGCTGCCTCATTCAAAGAGGCAATGGAGATTGCTCTCAATCTGGAAAGGTTGAGAACCACTGGCCGAGCTAAACCGTTCTTTAGACTTTAGAGCCCCTTTCTGCCTACATGCACCACCCTTCCCTGCTGCCCATCCACCCGTAGGATATACGTGGGCCTACATCCTAACGGCCTGGGTTAAAGTCTACGGAAGGCAATGAGATGGTGCGAACTGTGTAATGGGTTTTTAGTGTGCTTGGATCTGCCCGGTGAACCCCAGGGGCCACTTGGCAG
>JAGPOW010002799.1:745592-770492 GCA_030014935.1 Caiman crocodilus
GTCCGGGCCCAAGCAACACATTATTACTGCTCCCAGCCCTAGGCTTGCCGGCGGTACTTCACCGTCTTGCTCTGCCAAGCTCATTCTTAGGCTGCTCGCCTGCTCAATCCTTGCACCTTAAGGGGAGCGGGGCTCAAGTACAAGTCTATACCCACCTTCAGCAGGGCCTCTGCTCTCACCCGTCTAGCTTCAGCCTCTTCTAGGCTTCAGCCTTTGTCCAGACTTCAGCCCCTGGGGTCCCAGATGCTGGTGGAAATCAGTACAGGCTATGCATCCCTTGCACTGAGTACCTCCATCCATGGCCTCTAGCAGTCCCTGCAACCACAACCCAAGAGTATAAGCTCCAGGGAAAAATAACTTTAAAGCAAAAACTACTTCTTGCTCAAGCACTCTTCCTTCCTATAAAAAGCTAGGGCCTATCTGAACATTGAGCCCTTGGCTCAGGCTTATATGGCTTGTTCGCCAGCCCCTTCCAGTCACCTGAACTGGCCAGAGGGCAACAGGGCCCAGATGCCGCTGCTTACCTCCGTCAGCAACCTCCCCTTCCCCCAGGTGTAGGCTGAGCCCTGTGGCCCTTTTTTCCTGGGTTGCCTACACCTGCTGATCCGCAGCTGGGCTCCCTGCAAGCAGCACTTGCTCTGTTGGCTTGCTTTCCCAGTACTGGGGTAAGTCATCTACCTAATCATGAGCATCTGAAGCCTTCCTTGCAGCTTAGTCCTTATAAACGGCCCTCCCCCTAACCTACTTCCTACCCCTACTTTTGCTTGTTGCTCGTACCAGGGGTAGGAGTTTCCTGCTGCGGCTGAGTAGCAACTTGCAAATGGACTCAGAAGCTGCGGTGTCAAGGGCCATATAAAGGCCCAGAGAGGTTTTGGTTGCTAGATGTCTTTTTACGTTTAGGCAGGTTGAGAGGTTCTTGCGCTGACTCTCCGCTTGGTTTGGTCACCTTCCTGTCTTTGGGTTATTGGGGGATTTTGTTCGCATACGTGCCCCATGGAAACCACAGCCCTAGCTGCATTGACCCCAAGCACATAGGGCTATCTGGTGAAGTGGCGAAACAGAGACTCAGGGGGCTGCAGAGTTTCTTTGAAATGGGCACGCTGCCAGGATGATGAACAAGATACCGGATAGCATGCATAATTAACACAGAATAACGATCCAATATGAGAGGCATTTAGCAAGGGACTTCAAACTTGCAATTTGGCACAGAGCAGCTGGGAAACAGTAAAGGCTGTCCAGGGAACTGGGGGAGGGAGTCGCGCCTGCCTTGTCTTTGGGTACTTATTGGATCAAAAGGGAGACTTGCCTTTGGGCCCCAGGGCCTGCCTCAGCCCTCGCTGCAGCTCCTGGGGCCCCAGCACAGCTCCCCCTGCCCCCCCAGCCCTACCTTGGCCCTCCTGCCCTGGGCCCTATCTGGCTCGAGTCTCATTCACCTGCAGTCCTTCTCTACGTTGCTACCCTATAAGGCTCACCCTGGTCTGTCTCGAGGGCAGGGCCCAGACACTCTTGTGCCTTCAGGCATGGCTTGGGCTTCTGTACCATCCTTGCTAGTCCCAATCCCAGACCACCCGTAAACTATAACAAAGGAATAAACCCTCTGGCTATAACACCGACTAACCCACTCAGGCCCTGAACGTAAACGGTGGCGACCTTTCTGCACAACCAGGCTTTCCCCTATTGCGGGTCACATTCCTCTGCAAGGCAGCAGCGTTCGGTTTGCCTTCCCCAAGGTAGCACCAACGCCAACCAGGAGCTCTCCCAGCCCCTCTTGGTCATGTGGCTCCCTGGGCCGCTGCAGCTGTTTGCCGAGTAGGCTTGCTGACTAGGGGCACTTGTACACGCCACGGCGTTTGATCCTCCTTAATTAACCACACCGTATAAATTTTAACTCGGGTTATTTTGGTGCACTGATTTTGTGTGTCCGTGCCCTGTGCTTTCAGACTAGCTTGCCGTGCAGCTGACCGCTGCTGGTCTTGCTGTTGCAAGGGGCCCGTGCCTCCCAAGCAGGGATCTGCCCGGCTGGGTTACTGCGGAGTGACCAGCTCCGTGATAGGCACTCCTAGCCTCTTTCTCTGGCTGGCTATTTTCCTCGTAGCCAGCTCTGCCTGCTGCTCGTCTCTTTTCAAGTAACAGGAAGGAGACTTCTAGCTCTCTGTTACACAAGGCACCAGTAAAGGAGGGTATGGAGTGTGGGACATGGATGCAGACCTGCGTTTCCAGACAAAGTTAGGAGAAACAGATACTGCCAGGAGCCCCTGGGGTGGGTGCCTGCATGGTGTGGCTGTGCCCATGGACTACTTAGGGCACTTGTTCTGGATGCTGACCACCCCCCATCTCCTCTGAGTACACCTGGAAGCTCCTGCACTATCTAGGAGTCATAGCAAGGGGAAGATGCGTGTACCCAGGGCAAAGAACCCCCAGGGGAAAAGAATACACCTTGAGGTCATATCAAGTAATGATGTTTGCTGTGACTGGGGCAGCAGCAGGGGGTTGCGGTGTTTCCCCATTGCCGACGCTTCTCTAAGGGGGCTCCCCAGGCGTCTCTGGCAGGTGGCGGTGAGGCCAGGGTCCAAGATCTAAGTGGAGGGCTCTATCTCATCAGGTCTTGAGGAAATCAGGGGAGCAGATGTGTTAGCTGCAGCACTGGCAGGGAAAGTAGCAGAAGATGAAAGGCCTGAGGACGAGATGAAACCCAGTGCACAGACAGGTGCCACAACGGGGTGGGTGACCAAAGCAGAGAGGTGAGAGAGGGGAAGGGTGTTGCAGGAGGTGGGCTTAAGCCAGCAGAGCCACCCCCTTCGGTCTCAGCAGAGGAGAGTCCAAGCTACCAGGGGAAGAAAGAGAAATGCCCAACGGCTCATCATCCCAGCTTTGTACCTCCAGAACTGCTCGGGGTCTCCGTGCAAGAAGGAAGGGGGTTGCACCCCCAAAGCATCAGGGGCAAGGAAGGTCCTGGGCCATTTGCCCAGGGGAAGAGGGTGCCATGAGAACGTGACTCTAGTAGGAGACGAGCTAGGGTTTCCTGCTAGGACCGCAAGACGCAGCAGGGAGCAGGGGAGAGAAGGCAGTTAAGGATCTACTACTTGTGCCAGGGTAAAAAGAGATCGGGAAGCACTGCTACTCACAGCGTGTCATTGCTCGCTGTCGATTTCTGCCCCGCACCCCAAACCAGTCTGTGTGATTCCTTAGCGCTGTGCGTTTACCAGGGCTGCGGTGGCTCTGTTGCAACAAGAAGCTTTGGCTGCCTTTGCATGCACGAGAGCGCATCGTAACGTCGTTAGCTGTGCTCCACGGGAAAGGCCCAGCCAACATCTCACTCCATCTCACCGATTTCCAAAACCTGGGGGTGACCTGATCTTCTCTTCCTCTGCTGCGCTATGGAGGAAGATCACGCAGACCCAGAGGTGTGCACGGAGGCCCCAAGTGCCTGCAGCATGTCCCCTGCTGCATGTCCCTTGTCATGTCCCTTGACATTTAAGCATGTCCCCTTGAAGGTCAAACAAGGGCAGACTTGCCACCATTAACTCCAGTTCAGGCTGAGAACATACAGCTGCAAGCACCCCACACTTTAAATGTCGGGGAGGCCTAAGGGTGGTTCCTGCCAGGTGGATGAACGCTGTGCCGGGTGATATTCCTGCCTGGATTAACCAAGTCTCCAGGGGAATTGCTGGGGGGCCTTCCAGGAATAGGTCTCCTATCCAGAGGCCTTTGCTTGTTGGAAGGACAAGGTGTTTGGGGAGCCGGTAGTAAAGCCAGGGATGCTTGTATCTTCTGGAACTGAAGGCACTAATATCGTTGTGCACTGTGTGGGTGGGGAAATTAGACAAGAGTTCCTCTGCACTGATGGCCCCTCCCCCCCCTTATTCATCTCTCTCAACAATTATCTTTTATTTTGATATCTTTCTATTTAAATCTGCAGAACCCAGTTCAGGATAATAGAGAGGCTGGATCCCTTAATAACCAAGTACCTTGAAGGGCCGGCGCTGCGGGGGAACAGCAAGAGGCAGTGGCTGCTGAAGGGGTAGAAGGCAGCTCAGTCATTTCTCCAGGCATGTGTGATAGGATCCGTCTCTAAGGTTCAGGAAACAAACTGTTCAGCCCCGCTCTTCCTGCAGAGGCTCGGGTGCACCCTGTTTCCCGACAGTACTGGGGAAGGGGGAGGCCTGGCAGAGGAGCACTCATACCTTGCACTTATTTGCTAGGTAAAGAGTATTAGTTCCTGGACCCTGACTGTGTAAAAGGGGAGTCCTGACTCTGTGCCCCCCCCACTCCCTGGGGCTCATAGCTTGGGCATGGCCCATGGGTGCCTCAGAGTTACTGCTCCCTGCCTCAGTTTCCCCAGTAAGGATGTGTGACTCTCATGCACACCCTGGGGGCTTCCTCGTGCCCTGGGGATCCCCTGCAGCCACCAGTCCTCTGCTAGCAGCGGTTCAGTACCTGCCCATCACCGTGTGCCCCCAGCCCTGTCCTTGTCTTCTCTTTGTGTGGCAGGGGCGGTGGGCATGCCTTTGTCTGCTCCTCATGCCCCTCTCTCCGTTCTCCTTCCACCCTTTATTCCTTCATTTTATATATATTTTTGGGTACGTACGAAGTTATTTTGCACCTTGCATAGAGATTGCTCCAAATGCCTGCGTGTCAACGTGGGACGTTGTATTGGGAAGATGGAGACAGGTGGTGGAGAACATCGTTATGCTGGCCGTCATTAATAGCCGTCGCCCTTCAACAGTTCGGTTTTTAGACTGTGCATGGCTTGAAGGAGCGGCTGTGCTAAGCAGACGGCAAGAAATCCATGGGTGTTTTCTTTCCCTTCTTTTGGTTTCGCTCTCAGAACAATAGGGTTCTGCTATGACACTGCCTAAAGTTTTGAACTGGATCACGTGCGGCTTTGAAAATTATCGTGTTACAAACAGAGGAGCAGACCTGTCATAGGGCTGAGTCTGGCCTCGCCAGTTTGGCCGGCTTAGCCCTGGGTGAAGCAGAATCAGTGGCTATAAGCAGTGGATGTCCTTAAATACTTCCTCATGCACCACTTTACATGTTGCTTCACCTCCTAAAACCCACTTGCTCCAGCTCCCATCATTGCTAGTGCCTCACTTGTTTAATCCTTCATACAGAAGAGGCTTATTATCTAGGATATACATGGCCCGAAGGGAGATGTTTGGAGCAGAATGATATTTTTGCGAGACCCATTGGTGTGAAGATGTTCAGGTTGAGCGGGGAGTAGAGGCTAGGAGGAGACAGCGCGCCAGGATGTGACAAGTCTGTAGGTCCCACAGGACATATGGATTAGCCCGTACGCTGCCACCCCACTTCTGCGCCCTGAAAGGGGACTCTCATGCACCCTTTCATGCATGCAAGATTGTTTGTGGGTGTTGGGCTTTCTAATGGATAAAATGCACACCAGCATTGTAAAGAAGAGAGAGCAGACCAGACCAGAGGGAACATACCTGCTCCACTTCAACCGCAGCCTATTAGAGGGAGGATGATTTCTTCAAATGTCATTTAGCACCAGATTCAGACCAAGGGGTCAGTCTCCTCACAGGGAAGTCTCCTCACAGTGGCAGGGCCCAGCATGTCCCCTGGTCTCCTGCTAATAAGCCACATTAGTGTTGGATGGAGTAGAGCAAAATGTCAGGTAGAGATCTGAACCGCTGCACCGAGCAGGGATTCACCCAACCGGCATCAGTCCATTTTCCGTGGCACACTTCTGCGGTGGTACACGTTTGTGCAAGCGCTAGTCTAGCCCCGGTAAGGGGTGGCTCATCCAGGGCAAGAAAGTCCCCACTCACGTCAGCGGAGGGTTTTCATAGCCCCAGGCCTGGTCCCTGTCTGTTGGTGGAGCAATGCCTGAGGAGGCCTGAGGCTGAATGCATCGTCTGGCACGCGTGTTGCATGGCTAGCCACCCTGCAAGGAGTTCACCGTCAGACAGCCTGATTGCAAATTCAGCCCAACGTGGACCTGCAGGGCAAGTTTCTTCCATAGCTACATGAGGGCGATCTGAACAGTTATTTCTTCTCTGCTCCCCCAAATGAGAATGGATAGGCATCCCCTAGACCCGGCACTCCTTCCTGCCTATGCAGGGGGTCGGACTCGATGATCGATTGAGGTCCCTTCCGACCCTAACATCTATGAATCTATGAAATGTTTAGAAAGTGGGCTGGCTGGCTTTAAATATACCTGTTTTAAACGTGTTGCACGAAGTCTTGGGGTTCTGAGTGGCTTGAACATTGCGGGACCGTAACGTGGCGCGTGGCCTGAGCCCTCAGCCGTGTCTTACGCAGCGATGACAGTGCTGATGTGGGCTGTCAGGTCCAGCGCTGCTCGATGGGGTACTTGAGGCATCCTTCCTGCAGCGCCTGCCCGGTGGGGCTGTTTTAGCGTGTGATGATAAACCCAGTCACCCTCTTTCGGCTGTCTCCTGCTGCCAGCTCGTTTCTTGTTTATCCTTCTGGGCTCTTCCCCTCTGCTCCCCATTAGCTAAAGTAGTGGAGTTTGGACTCGCTAGGCTCCTACACAGACGGTTGCCCTAGGCTCTGATGATTGCAACCCCTCCCTTTGCCCTCCTGCCTGGAAGATAAGGATGGGAGCAGCTTTCCTTTTCCACTACACCTTAGCCAATTCTCCTGTCCACTTGCTCTTAATAACCATGACGCGAGGATTTGGGTGCCAACGCTCCGGAGATAAAGGCTCAATCCGTTAAGATCTCCGTCTGGTCTTGTTACGTGTCCAATTTGTTAAACAATCCACCTGCTGCAAAAGGTTGTGTTTTTTCTCACGAACTCTCTGAGCAAATCTTCTTCCTGCCCACAACCTGCGGTGGATATTTAGGAATCAGAAAGTCTCTAGCAGCTATTATCAGGCTTTGAATTACCATCGATTGGCTGATCAATAGCAGAACCTGCCTCTGTTCTGCTCTCTTTCCTGTGCTTTGGCAGGATCCTGTTTGCCGGGAGTCCGTGCTACCAATTTGGCTGGTGCTTAGGATCTGTAGTGCTAGTCAGCCGTCTTGGCTGTGATGGCTGAGTCTAAGCTTAATCTGGGGCTCAGGAAGCCCCATGGGAAAATCAGACACCCCCAGGGGCTGGCTACAGCCAGTGCCCTTAATGAAAGACTCGTTTATATTCACCTTATCTGTTCTTTACTGCTGAGGAGGCTGCTAGGATTTCAGATTGAATGGCTGGTATCTGCCGGCCTTTACTGGGACCTCGGGGGGGTCTCCCTAGATCCTTGCAATCATTTCTGGGCTTCTCCCAGGTTGCCTGAGACCTTGCATGACTCCTTAGCTTGGCTCATGGGGCACTAATAAGGTCACAGATCACTTTAGGAAGTTGAGAAGTTGAAAAGTTATCACATTGCAGCATCGATTTCTAGAGGCGGAAGGGACCTGGTAGAGCATCGGGTCCGGCCCCTTGCTCCAGGCAGGAAGGAGCGCTGGGGTTAGGTAACTCCAGCCGGATGCCTTTCTAATCTCCTCTTGAACACCTCCAGGGTAGCGGGGAGCACCACCTCCTTTGGAAGCCCATTCCATAGTTTGGCAACCCTCACCGTAAATAATTTCTTCCTTATGTCCAATCGAAATCTGCTCTCCTTCAGTTTGCAGCCATTATTTCTGGTAACCCCAAGGGCGTCCTGGTAAATAGAGTGTCCCCTATTCCCTGCTGGCCCTCTTGTAGACAACCACAAGAGCTCCTCTCAGCTTTCTCTTGCGGAGGCTGCAGAGATTCAGATCCCTCAGTCTGTCTTCATCGGGTCTTACCCGCAGGCCCTCGACCATACGAGCAGCATGATAATGCTCTGATAATTTTGGGATGTAAGGTATCAGGACTGGGCCTAAAAGTCAAGAAACTGGGCCATGCTGCTGTCCTGCAGGGGTGGGTGCTCAGAGGGGTTTGGCATCCAAAGGGGATTTTTCATCAACCTAAGTCGGGGGTCCTGAGCTGGTACTTGCTGAGCACTGACGAGTTAAGAGCATTTGCTCTTCCTATGAAACCTCCTCCAGATTTGAAAGAACAGAGGCAAAGTGAAGTAAAACATATATATATATATATTTAAAATTCTGGCATCTGATCACAACAATTGCAAGAGGATTAGTGCAGCTCTGGGAGCCTGACTGCCATGCTGTAGTGCTTGGATGCGCCAGGCTTGCTGATTACAGGCGGTGCCTGCCTAGTAAAGCCAACTTGGGTCTCATTAGGGCGGGATTTTCCTCACCTCTGCCCAGAGTCAAACTTTCCTAATAACCCCTTTGTTTAAGCTCCTAAACTCTGTTAAATCCTACTTGCTATGTGCTCAAGGCACTAGCTCCCAGCCTCACGAGGAAGCTTCTTGGTTGCTGGACAGACCGATCAAAAGTGCCAGGTGCCCAGAAGCCCGGGTGCCCGAGCACCATCTGATGTGGTACGTGCCTGCAGGTGAGTCAGTGTCCCTTGTTGTGCCTCAGTTTCCTCCTTGGTAAAATGAGGATAAGAAATCTTGTGTCACAGACCGGCCATGTCGCTTAATCAGGCAGTGCGTGCTTAGTCGTTAGAGGGTCCGGAAACCGAATCAGCCCTGATTAAGGAATGCAGTGTGCCCTGAAATCCGTGGGACACAGGCCTGCTTACGTCACAAAGCAATTTAGGTTAAAAGGATGCCCCGAACATCCGTGGTGCTGTTGCATTGAAATGGCAGCAGCTCAGCGATGTTCTGGGACGCTGCCGGGCCGCAGGGCTTGTGGCTTCCCCAACTCGGGTTTGGTTCTGGGAGCCTGGCTTGATCACAGTCACTTCTAAAACCATTAAAAATGTCACCTAAATTGCTACAAATAACTCTCTGATTATCTGCTCCATCCCGATGCTACTCCCCGGAGATAACAAGCTGCCGTTGATTCCTGCGGGCCATATAATAATCACCCCAATTACTCCCGAGCAGCAGTTATTAAATTCACCGCAGTGCTTTAGTTCACAAAGCAGACATAATTAAGCAGGTGCCTCGCAATAGCTCTTTCACTGGGCGTGACGGTGGTTCCTCCCAGCTTCCTGCTCTCGGATAGAAAGTTTCTCGGGCCCTGGAAAAACACCCGATGGCAAAGGATCCCCCCCACAATCATCCCTCAGTTTTGGAGAGGGCGCCCTTCTCTTGCCCCCCTTCCACGCCAGTCCACTCCTATAAAAACTCATAGATAAACCGCCAATGCAAATGTAGTCAAAGGTTGTTAACGGTGGGGATTATTAATCCCCTGCGTGGACTCCTCTTTACCCAGGTGTCTTGAATACGGGGAGGATGGGGTATCAAAAGCCACACTCAAGCCACTACCCAACCTTAGGCACCTGCTAGGACTCTGTTGGGTCAGTCTGCAGGAGTTTGGTGAATCGGGGAAAAAGGGAGCATTTTCCTGGAGGCTGCTGCTGGTGAGGCATGCCCGAGTACCACGTTCTTAAAGTCCTTAGATGTGCAAACACCCTTCTCAAAACCGGCTGCAGGTGAACCAGGATGGTGGGGTCTGCCCGAGTGCTCAGGCACCTGAAGCAATAGGTGTTTATGCATCTGAGCGGCCCGGTTAATCTCAAAGAAGAATTTGTCCTGGAATCGGATGATGAACTTTTATTGTCGCTATGAATAAATGATTGACATTCTCGCCACTCTGCAAGGAATAGGATCCCGCTGGGAGGAGCGATCTGGGTTTGGCTCCGTTTGCTTTAGAGGACGCTTTGCTTGCATGCTCCTGTTCTCTGATACCTTGGCCCAAGGTTGGAGCATGTGCAAAGGTATCCCACGCCGTCATTTCTAAGGAAGGAGCAAACTGGTTTTCGTGAATGCTCAGTGGCATCGGTGATGTTTCCTTCTGGGCTGTGAGGGGACTCCCTAGGAAGAATTGCTCTCCCCTTGCTGAGGCATTGGCACCGAAACGATTAGCCACTGACGTTGCTGAGCAAAGTGCACGATAGTATATTTATACACCCTGCCAGTCAGATCACACACATGTGGCTTGGGCTGACTTGCTGTGCCATTTAATTAGCGTTAATTGGTACAAGGCATAAGGTGAACTGGACTTGTTAGTGCCAAGGTCTATGCTTTTTAGCCTCTGCTGCATCTAATCTAGTTTGATCTGATCCAGTTCTCTTTTACCAGCATCTGTCTGTCCATCCAGTTATCTCTTCTAATTCATCAGCTCTAATCTCAGCCACCCCTGCCTTGTTTTCTGTGTCAAGGTGTTTATATAGCATTTGTCACTGTGTCACGTCAGCCTATGAATCCCACAACCACAGACAGTAGAGATTTTAATGAAATTTGCAGGTCCGCTATGGTGCTAAATGGAGACATTTGGGAGTCTATGAAGCCATAAAGAGAATTTGACTGACATCTCATCAGGTATGTTAAGAAGACATCATGGCCACATGCTTCTCGATGCCTCTTCCCACCCTCTGCGAGATGCTAGTATATAATCAACAAGGAGCATTATCCAAGAGCCTCCGGATGCCACTTGCTGTGTGTTTCCTTGTTATCTTCCGATCCTCCTCTGGCTGTTGGAGTCCATACTCTTGTGGTTTTATATAATTTGTTTGCCTTGTAAAATAGCTCCGATCTAAAATATCTTCCTGTGCACTGAAGCCACGAGGAGGCCTGCTCTGTTCCTCTCGACGTGTGGGTGGGTACAGATGGCTTATCTTCATTGTGTCATATCCTGTGATTTGTGGTGTTAACATGTCGTCTCTGCTTGTGCATGAAGCTTTGCCTATGCCATCCTTTGGAAGAGAGATGGGAGACGAACAATGGGAAGGGGAGAGCGAGCAGAAAGCATTCAACCCTTTTTCCCCAAAAAAACCTTTCGGCCTCGGTGGATCCAAATCTTTCACACTGCAGGAGAGCTGTGGATTTGTGCAGCTTCTCAGAGCACTGTTTACTCATTCAGCTTGTAAATTAAATGAAATTTGAAAATTATTTATAGATCTCTCAGGCCTCTTTTAAAGAGGCTGAACCAGGATTTGGCCAAGCTTGAGCTGCAAGACTGTTGCCTACGTGGAATTAAAAATGGAAAATTCACAGTGAGCAGATGCAGAGTGTCTGCACACTTCTTCCCCTGCCAGGGCAACTTCTCTGCACCCTAGTCTTCATCAGTTGCAGGGGTTTGTCCAGATGTTCTTCCACGGGGTGCTCCCATGGCATCCCTCTCCGGTGGCTCTGCTGGCCCCAGTACCACATGTTATGGTAACACTAAAGCAGGGGTGGGCAATTATTTTGGGCAGAGGACCGCTTACTGAGTTTTGGAAAGCCACTGTGGGCCGCATGGAAGAGAAATATTAATTCTCTAAATTTTTTAAGGGCCCCGTGGGCCGGATGGAATGGCCTGGCAGGCCATATCCAGATCCCGGGCTGCATTTTGCCCACCCCTGCACTAAAGCACCATTTCTGCCAAGTCCCTGGTGACCTGCCCCATGGTCCAGGTTATGAAATGCCTCGGGCTGACCCCGTTTTTGCAGTGCAGCTGTACACCGTGGGCTATGGTGAAGTATAGCTACAGGCTGACTCAGCAATGGTTTTGCAGTTTGATGCACCGGGCTGCAACTTACAGTGCTAATAAAGGATCGCCATCAAATGTTTGATTATCCGGACGTTACCTATTCCTTCTGAATTTTCAGCTTTTCCTCCTGCCTTGGGTAGACTCAGAGGAGGGTCCAAGTGACAACCATCTAACTGTCCCTAGATGATACACCCAGAGTTACCAGGGAGGGAATTGCATCCCTTACCTTTGTCATGGTCAAGTGCCCCCAGAACACAGGATTGCCATGCTCTCGCTGGCTTCCCTTCTGTAACAGTCTTAGATGCTTTAAGGTCTGTTCAAGTTGGTAGATCCCACAAATCTTTACAAAATCACCTAAAACTACAAGAATTGTGTGGTCATATCTGGGATGGTGCAATTTATACACAGCGCGGTAACTTTGTGCAGTGCTTTAGAGATGAAGTGAAAGGAACTGCATCCAACTGAAAAGGCAGAGGGATCTAGGGATACCATGCAAAGCCTCCTGGATTTTGAACAAGGCATGAAGGAAAACCCTTAGGACGTACAGAAAGTTGACACGTAATCTTTATATGTGCAGTGATATTACATTTCTCCTAAAAGACAGACATATAAATCATATGCAGGTTTCATGTCACCTGTCACGTAAAAACTTTGACACTCGTGAGCACACCCAGCTGTTACATGCACACTTGTGCATTCTCCTACATACATCTTTGCAGCCAGTGAAGTGCACGCTTACTCAAAACCCCCGATGCTTTTCCATCATTCCAGGAGGCAGGGAGTTAAAATGAGAGACCAGACTTTAGGACAGCAAAATGAGCCCATGCAGGGGTTGAGGGGAGGCAATGCTTGGTGAATTATGCATGACACAAGAAAGTCTTTATCTGTGTGGACAAAGGCCTGTGCCAAGTGACTGGGCTCTCTGCTGTACCTGTACTTTCCTTTTGCTTGCACTTTATCTCCATTCCCAGCTTGTAATTCAGCCAAATATCAGAGGAGGCTAGAAGATTAATTTTCTCCCTTTGCATGGCAAAGGGGTTAGAGGAGGGGAGGGCTCTCACTTGTTCCAGACTCCCAGCTGCTTAATCCGCGGATGAGGCCTGCGGAAAGAAAGGCAAAATTCAAAACTCTGTCATTGTCGTAACAGAAAAAAAATCAAAGGCAATTTCATGGTTTGGGAAGTGCTGTTCTGACCCCAGCACAGGCCCGGCCTTACCATGGCTGGCTGATGGCAGCCCTCCCAGCACCTGTCTGCGTACAGACCAAGCACTAGAGGAGCCGCAGTGCCACGCAATTTAATACGAGGCTTACTCCATCGGTGCAGTCATGCTCTCACAGTTGTTCTTTGCCACGCTGACTTGCAAGCTGTACGTGCAAGCCTCCAGGATTACCCCGGAGTCTCCAGGAATTAGATATAAATCTCTGCTGAGAGTCTCCTGGGAGATAAATGATACGGCATTCATTAAAATAAATATTAAACGTTGAATCCAATTTATACAGTAGTCCAGTAGGTTTTTTTCAAAAGTAATAGGAAGTGCATTTGCCTTCCTGATGTAATGACTCATTAATGTCATTACGTCATGTGACAAAACTTCCCGGAATAGAGTCAAGCAGAGTTGGCAACACCTAGCGCCCGCCCTGCAAGGCACACGAGTCAGCCGCGCATTCACAGTGTAGTACTCTGTCCCCTCACTAGCAATGGGGCCATGGATGAGGACAATTGCCTACCACAGCGATCAGCACAGAGTTCTGCTCTGTTGATGCAAGGGGCAGAGGCTCATTGCTTCCAGTGCAGGTCTCTCTTGTTTGTTCTCCGCTGTTGACTGGTCCGTGGTTGGTTAACTGTGCACCTGCAAGAGAGTCGGTTCCACATGCCGCTCCTGTGGTTAAACGATGGATGCTTCTGCCTTGTAGAAGCTGCTCACTTTTTAATGGACCGCGCCATTGCCCCTTTCACAACTGTGCACCAAGTAGGGAAATAGTCACAATTCTGCTGGACTGACTTTTGCAGGAAGCTTTTACAAAATGTGTTAATGGTGTAATGAATTAGAGAGGGGAATGTGTGTGTGCATGCATTTCTAGGCACGCTGCTGCTCGACACTGGGTGAAATCTGAATTGCTTGCTTGTGCATTGCAGGCCCTCATCCTAGTAATAGCTGCTCGGGATCCTCTGTTAGCTCAGGTAATAGAGGTCCAGAACTGTAAGGCAGGAGACCTGTTCCCTTTGCCCTCTCAAATGTCTTCGTTGCTGTGATGTGCGATAGGTGACATTTGTGAGGTTTGAAGGTGGCCATGGATTTCTTACAACTAAAGAAACATTGCGATTTACGCCTGGTCGTGCTGTGGTTGTGACCAAAATGTTGTAGCACTGTATCAGTGCGTGGCAGCATGGGAATATAATTGGTCATAAGTACATAAAATGACACACTCACCTCTGCAAAGTGCTCTAAGATACTGATATGGGGACAAAGGCCAGGCAAGGCTCATGATGCTTGCAATACATCTAGAGGCCTCAGAAGCTGGGGCCTGCTTTGTGCGAGGTGCTGCACAAACGCAGCTCAAGAGGCATGCTTTACCTTGAGGTTGCGGGCTAACTGGACAAGAGGCACAGGAACAATGGTTATTCCCATTTGCAGATAGAGATGTTGCCTACCCCAGGGCTCACAAAGAGGCCTGTAGCGCTGATGGGTCACAAATCTGGATGCCCCTGAGTCCTTGGCCACTGCTTAAACCACATTACCGTCTTCCTTTCCTGGAGCCCTGCATCTTTAACTGGAATAAATGAAATCATGTGACACAGGCTGACAGATCACTATCGCTGCCCCTAGTTTGCAGCGGAGGAAAATGGAAGAGGACACGATATAAGAGCCACAGAGGCACGTAGTCCCATGCTTCATGCTGTGCTAGAGCTGCCACTGTGGCATGGGGCATGCAGCAGCGTCAGCTCTGGCACGGGGCATGAGGTGGGAGCCGGGGCTGTGCTAATGCGTCCCATGCCAGAGCCAGAGCTGTCACCACCGCCACCACCACGTGCCCTGGACCGTATTCAGCCCTCAAGGAGCCCTGCAGCCTGGGGCACACCGCGAGTTAATGAATGTAATTATAATGTATAACACTATCAATTCTGAGTATAATGTAGCTGAACGTTTGTGACCCTTTCATTGCTCTTCATAAGGCTGAGAATGACTGAAACCAAATGAGTTTTGAAGGGGGGGTGGGGGAAATCTGGCTCTTTTGTCTATTTTCTGTGGGCAAGCGAGGACACCTCTGTGTAGCATCAGCATCAAAGTTCCCTCCCCCGCCTAAGGTCAGATTTTCCCTTACTGCAAAGATCCTTATAAGCACAAGGTGGGCAGAAAAATCTTTATAAAACAGTTCACTTCTACTGGATGGTATATTTATTTCAGACTCGGCTGTTCCAGGAGAATCTAGCAGAAGGTGTCAGGGGCTTTTTAACGTGCGTGCAGGATGGAGAGAGCTTGCTAGCATGCACCTTGCATTGCTGTAATGAGCTATGCTCACAGATTCAAATGGAAAGCTTCTATTTTCTTTCATGCGTGCATATGTTGAGATTCATTTGTGCATCCACAGTCACCACCGTCACACCCCAGCTGCACACCATGAACATTTGGCTGGATGGTTTATTCAGAGATGATCCTGCCTGGAGCAAGGGGTTGGACGAGGTGACTACCTGATCTCCCTTCCAAAGCCATGTTCCTATGATTCGGTCTCCTTAATGCACCAGCCATTTGAGCCCCACGGCACAGGGACCCGCGCAGCATATAATAGCCTACGCACCATACAGTACTGAGCCCAATCACTTAGTTCTCCTGTATAAATACTTAACACGCCAGAGACACGTATAGTTGTACACACACAGATATGTTCACTATTGTTTCAGCAAAACACACAAGCTCCATTCCATCTATACGAAATTCAGGAAATACACATAATGGGTAAGCTTGTGAGTATATAGGTACATGCATGTATACACACGCGCACACACACGCGTTCGCAAGATCTCCTTGTTCTTTAAAGCTGATTTCACAACTTGTCAGTTTTAGGTGGGCACAAAGCTAGGAACTGCAGTTCATTTCAGGGCAGTAAGGGTTGCCGGGTCGGGAATGAAGCTGTTCAGGGTCAAAACCAGCCCCTATCCAGTGGGCGCAGTGGCTTTCTTGGGAAGGAAGGTGGCCGTGGTTCTGTTGTACAAATGGGAAGGTCAAAGGTGGATGGTGCGTGCTGACGGTTAATATGATCGCAGCCTTGTGAACTGAAGTCACTATATCCCTGGCTATGTGAAGGGAGCTTATTGAAAAGCAGGTTGTTTCCAGGCTGGAGCCTCTTGGCTGCTCAGAGTCCAGGCATTTTCTAGCCTTGGACTTTCTTATCATTTGCACCTAGGCTACTGGCTCGATCCTCTGCTCAGTTGTCCTGTAGTAGCATCTTGCTGGGTCTTTGCAGGGATAGAAATGTCTCCGCACGGTGCTGGACAATGATGAATCGGGCCCTGGGTAGCTAATAGACCAAGGTCCTGACATTTCTGAGAGAGGCCAAGAACCCTTTACTCTCAGTTAAGTCGTTACAGCTACTTTGCTATTTATGCGTGCGTGCGGCTAGGAGAGAGACTGACTGGGAACAGGGTGTCAGCGGAGGAGGAGAAGATACAGCCTTCTTCCTGGGGACCTGCAGCAGTAACCAGTACTTGGGTATGGACGTGTGGCCTCATTAGCCCCCACTCCCTTTTCCCATTCTTTTAAAACAGGGTCAGGGCCTCAGCCGGTGCAAAGCCGTACAGCTCGCAGAGATCAGAATGACATCAGTTGACCACAATTAGGCACCTCTGGTTGTTTCTAGGCTGGATTTTTTTTCCCTGCTGGCTGGATCCCCCTTTCCTTATCCCATTGCACTTCGCTGGCTTCAGGAGCGCTCCTCCCTACTGCAAGCAGGTGAGAGGAGAGTCAGGTCCCTCGCCTCCCAAATGAACGCAGTCAAGTAGGTCCCAGTGTTCCCCATGCGATTCGATTCTGTCTGCAGAGCCATCCTGCTGAATTTCACCATGTGGAGGTGGGAGGGTGTTGAAATGGCATTCACGAAGGATAAGCAAACACCATGAATGATAGGAGGTGGGACTTACGGCAGCCAGTTGGTCTGCATAGGAAGTCCTAGCTTGACAGATAATGTTTAATGTTTTAAAGGGAAACATAAACTCCAGCCAGGCAGAAACTGAGGAGCTGATTCATAAAAACAAGTACAGTAGGATTTAAAAATAAATTAGATTCAACTCTTTGTTCTCCAGCTGGCTGAAGCACGTGATAAAGCCCAGTGAGTATTGCCATTTATGACGGAGCAGCCTTAGTCATCTGAACTCTGCCAGCGCCTCCAACTAATGGCTGGGAATTGAGCGTCGTCTGTACTCTCTTTTGGACAACCGAGTTTTGGAGGCAGGGCGCTTGAAGAAGCCACAGCCCACTGCTGAACTCCAGCACCCGTTACTGCCGGTGCCCGGCATCACCGTCCGCCCTCGACGTCCCCCGGGAGCACTCCCCACCACCCCTCGTGCAGCAGGAGACCTACAGCTGCTGCTCTGTAAAGCATAAATACGGTCAAATGGGGTCTGTGGAAGCCCCCCGCGCCGTTCCAAGGTCGCGGGGCTACCGCAGGTTTCGTTACGCGACTCAGCCTGTGCGGGCACATGTCATCCAGGCAGCATGGGGAGAGGAAGGGAAGATTGCAGGGTGCCGCACTGGCAGGATAATGTGCTGTATTTAGGTGGGTGCGCTCTGTTGAGAACATCTGACTTCTCATGCAGTGTTAAGCTCTGAGTGGGCAATTTGCTTGATAAGCCCAACGTGGGACCTGATCTTGTACCGAGCTAAATGCTCTCAACAGCTATCGATGTCGGTGGGAACGGAGCGCCCGGAGACCCGATCCACCTGGTGCCTTCGTTCGCAGCTGTGCCGGGCGTGCAGGCAGACAGCGGGGCAACGGGCGCAGATGGCGCGTGGTGTGAGGCAGTGGTGACAAAGGGCCCGAATATTTCTTCTCTCTGGAGTCTCACTGGCTTTGGGATTAGTTTTGCGATCCGTCCTCCTTCCCACCCTCATTTTTGCTGTCTTAAAACAGAATTTGGGAAGCAAGGTGAGCAGCCCACCCGGGGCCTGTGGAATAAGAAGACCTGCCAAAAAAGCTGCCGGCTCTGGGGTAGCGGTTGTAGGGAGCAAGCAACCTCTTCGGCTCTCCTCCCTTTGAGCGAGATGCTATAAGCCCCAGGGGAAGTCGCAGTCCTGGTCCTCCTGTTTCGTCCTTGGGTTTGATCTTGTGAGTGGCGTGTCAACCAGCTCGCTGCTCAGCTTGCTTGACTTGGCAAGGGGCGGTGAGGGCCCCGGGAGAATTGGGAATCAAATCCTCCCTGTCTACTATAGCAGCATTATTGCCAGTGACAGCAAATGCATTGCTCTAATCATTTTTCATTTCGTTTATCTGCTCTGGGACGGGGCCTCCTGTAACAGCTTTACAGGCTGCAGAGCGCGGAGGAGCCGGTGGCTGAGGACTCGTCTCCTAAGAGGAGCTGTCCTGTTGGAGAGGCAGGCTGGAGGAGCACGGCTATCTGTAGCGCAGCACTGAAACCCCCGCAGTGCCAAGGCCTTGTGCTTACTTACAGATATTCATGCAGGTGCGATAGTGCGCCGTGCCCTGCGTTCCTTACACGGGAACCCGCGGCCGGGGGTGACACCGGGCACCAGCAGCAACGGGTGCTGGAACTCAGTGGTGGGACGCAGCTTCTTCAAACAGCACCTGTGCAAACCTCGGCTGTCCGAACGAGAGTGGAGATGACGCTGCGCTGTGTCTCAGTCGTCAGACTCTGGGAGGAGGGGCTGGCAGAGCTCGGATGTGCGTCTACCAGCCTCTGAGCATCCCAGACACGATACACCCCACAAGCCTGACCCAGGATGTAGTTTAGTGGAGTGGTTAGAGGGAGGAAAGGATGAGAGCTGGGAATCCTGTCTTCTGTTCTGGCTCTGTAAGATACTCGTGAATACCTGTCCTGCCTCGCTAGAGCGACCTCCTGTCTTTCCCCGGCCTTATGGCAGGATGTCGACAGTCCCCCCCGGTCCTGCTTCACCCGGGGCGGGTTGGGGATCTCTTGGCACCTTGCGCAGCAGGGTTGATTGTGCCGTTTGAGGAATAGATTAGACGAGGACTTGTCTGAGATGGTTTGGATGGGGATCCACCTGCCTCAGGCAGGGGTCTGGTCTAGATGTGACCTCCAGAGATCCCCTCCAGGCCTGTCTTTCTAGGAGTCAGCCTCGGAGGGGGTTTGTCCTGACTCGGGGCTGGGGGCGGATATCACAGATAACTAAACCCTTGGGGAGGGCGAGGGTGCCGCGCTCCAGCTCCGTGCGCTGTCTCTCTCTCGCCATCTCAGCCTTTCTCACCGAGGCACCGGAGCACCTCGCCAACACCCGCCCACGTCCGTGGGATGGAGAAAAATCACCGCTGCCGCTTTCAAGATGGGAACCCGACGCCCGGCAAGCGAGCGGCTTGTCCACTGTCACACGGGGGTCTGTGTCAGACTCCGGAAGAAAGCTGTGATCCAGTCCCAGGCCCCTGCTCTAACCACCACAAAGCTCTCTTTTCTTTCCTACCTCCCCGTTCCCCTCCCCAGCTGTCTCTCTCTCTGCCTTCCTGTGTGGCATGCCCCCAGCCCACCCGCTCAGCCTCCCATGCGCCTCCCTGCGTGGCTCCCTCAGCTACCCTGCCGTGCGGTCCCCTGGCTTCGTAAATCTTCCCTTAGCCCTGCCTTTATTTTATGTGCTGTTTTCCTGGTACACCCTCGATCTTCTCCTGGAGCACCCAGTGATTTGCAGCGGACCCTCCGATAAGGGCAGATTTTTATTGAGTAACCGGGTAAACAAATCTGCTGCGAGAGCCCAGATTGCTCCGAGTCCTCTCTGCTCGCTCAGCTGTGCTGCTTCTGGAACAGGATTGAACAGACTGACAGGCAGTCTCTGTGTGTCTGCGTTCTTGCAGCCTTGTCGGAGCACCATTTCCAGGTCTCTATAAATAGCCAGGTGGCCCAAATGTCCCCGTCTCAACTATTTTCTCCAAAGAGCACGGACTCCAACACCCCAGTGGGAAATGAACCTCTGAACGAACTCATTTCCCATCATCTCCCCCTTTCCTTTCAGTTTTCCAAAGGCCTGGCAGAGATCATGTAAGGACTGGCCCTAAAACAGCACGAGCCTGTTGGCGTTAGAGAGATGGGTACCCGTGATGCTAGCTGGATAGACGCGGGGATGCATATGGCAATAGACAGACAGATACATATAGCAACAGGGAGAGGGTATCTATGGCAACGGGCGGATGGATGGATGCGGTGACAGATCGTAAAACTGAGCGTTTGTTGCAAGGATTCTGGTCCCTTTATTTAAATCAGCGGGCTCGCTCCTGGCATAAGGGGCTGCTTCGTGGTACCTGGTCCGAGATGAGTATGCTGTGGCTGTTCGCTCTTCACCGGTGCAGGCAGCTCCGTTTCCCTGGCAGAGACCTTCACGTGAGCATGGTTTACATTCCTGCCTAGCCAGGCAAAGGGTCTAATGCAGGGCCGGGCAATTATTTCGGGCGGAGGGCCGCTTACTGAGTTTTGGCAAGCCATCGAGGGCTGCATGACAGGCAGCCAGGGACAGATAAATATTAATGTTTTAAATTTTTTAGGGGCCCTGTGGGCCTGATAGAATGGCCTGGTGAGCTGCTTCCAGCCCGCGGGCTGCATTTTGCCCACCCCAATAATGCCTCTCGGGTTGCCTGAAGAATCAGACTGAACTAATGTAGCTCAGAGAGCAAAATGACCACGAGCCCCCCTGCTGATTCCCATGTAATGAACACAGGGAACTGCCCATTATCGCACCCGCATGAATATCTGTAAGTAAGCACAAGGCCGTGGGACTGCGAAATGACCACGAGCCATTCCTGTTCCTCCACAACAACCCATAGTAACTACAAACGACTGAATTCTTTAAGAGGGAGCATAGTTGAGGAAAGCTTGGCTATTTCTCGGGGCAAGAAAAGGGCCTCATCCTTTTGGGCCCTATCATTAGTCATGCATTATTGGGTCAGCTGTAGCCGATGCCGACGAGAGCGGGATTCTAGCACGCGTTGGAGAGATGGACTCCGGGGAGAGCACGTGAAAAGCAGCGAGATAGCTAAATGAATCCCCTGGGAAAGAGAACCCAGAAAAAGAAAAAAGATGAAAGTATAGAGATAAATAGATCCCCCGGGGCAGAGAGAGCAAAATGGAGAGAGCTTGATCCCAGGAGAGAGAAAACACGAGACAAACAGCTGATAAGGAGGGAGGGAGGGAAGGAAGGGAAGTCTTCCCTCTAGGTTGGCTTGAGCTCTCCACTACCCTGGCTCGCCCTGTTCCCAGAGCTGCTTTCACATTTCCAGCTGGGGATATGGCACTATTGGTTTCTTGGAGGAGGAGAGGGCTGCGGGGTGATGTCTCCTGGAAGGGAGCACTATAAAGTCTGTTAGAGAAGGCGGGTTGGTCCTTCAGGGATTGCAGGTGCAATATCTTTCTGGGGCTGGAGAGAGCAAGACCAGTGGAGCTGTGCCTTCCTTGAAAGAAAATGTGATCGGTAAATAGGGGCGTAGGTTGTAGCTGTGTTGGTCTCAGGATGTAGGCGGACAAGGTTCTTTGGGTGAATATGATATCTTTTATTAGACCAACTTATATAGCTGGAAAAAAATATAATAGCAAGCTTTCGGGTTCAAAAACCCTGCATCAGGCTGAGGAAGTCTCTGCCCTCGGTGTGTGCCTTTCCTGGATGGAAGGCATAGTAACGAAGCCAGAGGCTGGTAAATAGGTAAATAGGATTCCTTTTGGTTTGCATAAAGCACCATGATCAAATACCTCTCTGAATTAAATTAAACTTGGGATGCAATGCGAGATGCAGAATATAAATTTCAATTCCATACACACTCTAGGAATTCCGGTGTGGGCTTTTGGTCGGGAATTACAACATTAAGGGCTCTTGCACAAGCTCCGGGTCCACTTAGAAAGGCAGATGTTATCGTCAGTAGGCTATCATCACTCTTCTCTGCAGCTGGGTCTTGATCAGGACCTGGAAAAACTCTGGGTGGTGACATTTTTGCAGTGCACTTGGGAGCTAGACAACTAAAGAAAAGGACACGGCACGTCTCTGTGTCCAGCAGCCTCCATAAAACGTCCCTTTGATATGCATCGCAGCTGAGTCCCTGTCTCTTCTCTGCCGTGAGGGGCAGAGCATTGGCATCTCTTTGATTGCCTGAGCTTTACGGTGCATGTTTCTGCCTACACGTGTCCTCCTAGAAAATGACCTGTGTGTTTAAATCTCTGCACGCAGCTTCTGGGCATGTCAGCGACCAGCAAGAAGGGTGCTGCGAGCATCCAGCAATATGATAAGTCCACCCTACTGAAACAGAAAAGTGGTGTTTGCAAAGAAAATACGTGCTGGGGAATTATTTAAAAAGAAAGTTCTTAGAGAAGTGACATTAATAAGCTATCATTATGCCATATTTCTATAAATTATGGAGCCCGTTTATATATTGCTTAAGAGCTATGTTAATCAGAATGATAATGATCTTGCACGTATACAGTGCCTTTCATCCACGAGGCTCCTAAAATGCTTTCCAAACTATATATAGGGATTGCTTTGCCGCCTCCAAAATGCAGACACCTCTGGGGTGTCTTGCAGCAATTCCACAGAACGGCTGGGGCAGGAAAGAACGGGGTCTGTGTTTGAGAAGGGGGCATTTTGAGACTGGCCGAATGTAATCTTTCAAACGGGAGTTTGGCCAAAACGCTGCTACTTAGGCCCCTGCTCTTTCAAAAATGATGTGCTGTGGATCCTGGCAAAGACGTGCAGGAGCCACTTGAAATGAGGCCTAATTAGCTATTCCATTTCCAAGCTGGCAGCTCTAGGGGAGCGGCACCTTCAGGGCCACGCTGGAGAATTGGGACAATGATGTTTCAAAGAAATCGGGACTTCTTTGCCATGGAGTCCACATAAGGAGCCTCTGCTTGGGACCCTCCCTCTTTTCCCATTCTCTCCATGTGCGGACAGACAGCACGTCTGAAGCATTTCCTGGTGATCTTGAGAAGTCAGTTAGGTATTTAGACTATGAAGGGATTGTAGGAAACTGCACGGAGGGCCTGACTCTGGCCCGGCTTACATCTCGTTTAGAGCGACGCCATCCAGCCTCAGCAGAATGACTTCTGATTTATACTGGTGTGAGATCAAGGTCCCGCTTGGTTCTTGAAACAAATCCACACCCCAGCACGCACAACAAAACCCTGCCCTTGGAGGCTCGTGACAGAGGTGAGATCTTTCATTAGATCAACAAGATTTTTGCGAAAAAAAATTCTTTAATTTTGCAAAAATGTTGTTGGTCTAATAACAGACATCGCCTCTGTCCATGAGCTTTGATTGCTTTTTTCCCCTAGACCAATGCGGCTACAACCTGGACACCTGTCTTTGGAGGTAGTTTTTAAAACTAGTATGGACAATATTTTGGGGAATAATCTCTGCTGGGGTCTTTCCAGTCTCTAACGGGTAAACCTATGATTCACATCAAGGAGTACAGTGCCACCTGATGGCAGAAAGTATCCAGAGGGAAGGTTAATTAAGCTTCAACACAGACAAAATCCTGCGGGCTAACAGCAGTACAGGTTTCCCTTGCTTTATGTGGGTTCTGTATGTGCAAATTCGCTCTTATGCAATGACCAATTTAATACTAACAATTCGTTATGTGCTGGGAAAATTCACTCTTATGCAATCGGTACATTGTGGGGGTGATGCCACAGGCCAGGGAGTGACGTCATGTGCTGCCCCCGCAACAACCCCTTGGCCCTGCTCATGCCCCTCGCTCTCCCCCTGAAGCCCCCAGGGGCTGGTGCTGTGGAGGAGCCGGGTGCGAGGCTGGGGTCTTCATAGCGGTGCTGCCCTCATTACATCCCACATGTGTGGCATGGGTGGCAGGGGAGATCTGCTGTGAGCCCCCAGCCCAGGGACAGCCCCATGCCCGGCTCTTCTGCAGCGCCGGCCCCTGCAGCCTGGCCCGGTTTGGCCCTGCCAGCGTGGTGCCCTGGGAGCTGAGAGCCACGAAGCAGCCCGGCAGCAGCACTGTACTCTCTGCTGCTGGCGAGCACCAAAATTGTCTTGTACAAGTGGTAGAAATGGGTCTGGGGGTCAGTACAGTCGAGGTCTTGGATCATATGCCTATTTCTTACATTGTAAAGCAGGCTCCCTCAGTGTGAATTGAGTTATGCGCCGCTGGCTGGGAACGCACGTACAGCCTAAAGTGAGGGAAACCTGTATGCTCTTCCCATCTTTGATCTTAGAGCAATTTTTAACTCTCGTTTTATTAAATGCTGTTATTGTACTAACCCATTCAGAACGTGGCTCGAAGCTCTTTTTGCCTGTTGTTTTTTGCAGACGCAGCACTGTATGCTTTAGTTTGTTGCTGAAGTGTCTTGCTACCCTGCTGTCGATGGAAACCATCACTCTTGAAGACTGGCTTGCACACCATGATTGCTTATCGGAGTGGAGTGAATGTGGGGCTCTGCTGAAGCAGAACTGGGGGTTTTTTTGGGGGGGGTTATGCAATTTTTTCGTGCTCCAAGCCAAATCAGCCAAATGCATGAGCCAGTGAAGAACCGTAAGTGGCCCTACTACCAGAGGAGTTGTCCATCTATTGACCCCTCTGTGAAAGCCTATGAAGTATGAACTTTCATTTCTACCCAGGAGAACTTGTACCATCTTTTCTCCAACGCCTATAGAAGGGTGTTTGTGCCCAAAAGCTTGCAATTAAAGACAAATGTTTGCAAAAATCTTGCTGGTCTAATGAAAGATATCATCTTTACTATAAGTCCTGATTGCCTACTACCGCCAAACATCCTCCACCTTCCCTCGGGGCTTCAGATGTTTCCAAATCATTTGGCAGGCATCCTATGTGCAAGCCCAAGCCTGGGGGCTTGGGGTTGGGATGCCCCCGAGTTTCACTTGCCCTCAGCCGTGTGGCTGCAGGAGCAAGCTAGTTGAAGCAGACTGGTTGTTTTGGTACTGTACAGTTGACTAGTTGGGAGCTGGGCACACGCTTCGTATTTACCAGGTTTCTCAGGAGTGCGGGACTGCCCAATGGTTTCCTGTTACAGGGCTGCTCATTAGCACAGGGTAATGCATGCTTTTCTTGTAGGGGAGTGTACCTCACACCTACCAGTCTCTCCCAGTACCATGTCAGCCTCCACATCCTTGAGTCTCAGCTTAAGAGCTCAATTCGTTCATTTAATCAGATGGGCTGAAACACCATCAGGCACATATCCTATGGCCAAGGTCCCCCATAGGGGCCTGGTAGC